>SNQJ01S0050819.1:10023-55236 GCA_010110895.2 Picea sitchensis | reverse complement strand
AAGATGATCTCAACACATGGATGCCTTTCCCTTGAGTTGATAGATGGAAATTCTACCTTCTGCATGAGAAGAATAATTATGCAATTGAAAATACTTTCTCATGCTCAACAGCCATGTCTCTGCATATTCATCCTTCTTTTTCTCACCATCAAATGTAGGAGGTTTGATTTTGTTCATTTCTCCTCGTAGATTATCCACCCCAGACCTCTTATGCTTCCTGATAGGGGATGGACTTGAGCTTCTGTGTGCCCTCTTATTGGAATTCCTCGGGGAGTGATGGTGATGTTTGCTAACACTTCTTGTTCTTCTTTTCTCATCAGGAGACCTATGACTTCCTGATTTTCTTGAGCCACTCTCCTTATCCAATTTCTTTTCTATTTTGTTCAAGCTCTGCATTAAATTCACGTTGAATTCATCCTGCTACTCCTTGGCTCTCATAATCCTTTCATTATCAGTTTTATGGCTTTGGACAACCTTCTGCAAATTTTTAATGGTCTCTACCATATTCATGTTTTCATCCCTTCCTTCTCTATGTCCATTGGAGTTTGTTCCTTCAATGCCCAAATGGACATCCATACCTCTGATTTCATCTCCTTGGCTATAAGTCCCCTATGTCTCTTCCATTAATCTAGACTTTGTGTTGATCCTGATCTAATCTAGTTGTTTTTAACTGTGCAAAATGTGCAGCCAACAAAACTTTGTCAAGCTAACTGTTTCAATAATTTCATGAAAAATATGAACCATTTTGGTTCAATAATATATCAGAATTATTTCTTCTGATTTCTTGAAAAATTGATTTCCCAGATCAATTTTATGGGTGAATATTTATATTCTATTGTTTGATACCTTTTCAACGCCTGCTCCCATGCTCAATTCCGAGTCTTGACAAGAACGTTATGGCTATTTAAAATTTGCCCATTAGTTTTTTTGTTCACACTTCGACTTGTCGCAACTCTACACTGTAATTATGAATTTTTTCACCTAATCCATTGGATTTTTCATAAGATCTCAATTGGGTTTCTTCATATACATAATATGGACACTTTTTCCAAGTTTCACCTTTTTCTGGGTTCTTGGCTACTAGTTACAGCCTGCTAAAGTTCAAGGCCAATTTGTGTTTTTGGTTTGGAATGATACATGTACCTTCTTTGTCATATTAAACATCTTTAAAATGCCCAGAAATTTAATTCAGCTCTCGGAATGCCTTCTATGGTTCAATATATTTCCATTGATTTCTCATATGCCTCAATCTGATTCTGGAGCAGAAAGTTATGGCTCTTTGAAGCTAGTTGGGTCTTAAAATTTACCCTCCACTGTTTATGCTGTAACTTTTTCATAAAAGCTCCATTTGGCGAATGGTTTACACCATTAGAAATATCTCTCTAAGATATTGTATTTGAGATGCAGAGACAAAGTGTACCTTGGTACAAAGTGTATACTCTATTATTGTGGTTTTTGAGTACTTAAAAACGTTGTTAAGGACCTCAAAAACGCGTTGCAAAAAGATGACGTTCAAATAGTATAAAATGTCACAGAAATTTGTTGGTTTTTCGTTGTTGTTCACCATCTAAATGAATTCTCGTGCACAAATTTCAACCTGTACACCCATATTTACCATGTGCAGTAACACCATAAGGTAAATCGTGCTTTGCGCACCTATAACCACTGTGCATCACTTCTTTGTCCCGCCAATAACTTGCGTGCACTACTTTTGTGTGGCGCGCCAATATCCACCGTGCACAGTTTTGGTTCTTGCACTATTACCCATTGTGCACAATTTTTGTATCGTGCGTTGATATTCCACATCCATTTCCCTCCATGTACTACACCATGCCAAAATTTAGTATGCCCCCATCGCGCACCAATACTCTGCGCACATCATTAACTAAACTGTCGCTCGACAACATATACCCATATTGTGCATGCACCAACAAAACTCCTCTACACTCTGTCAATATTATGCACACCAAGCACACCATTATTATGTGTGTGCACACTGTGCACCTTAATATGTGTATGCACACTGCACAATGCTAAATTTAGCATGCGCACCAACATAGCAACATTTTTCCGCGCGACGCCAATATTTTTCCATGTAGTGCCCAAAATTTAGTGTGCGCACCAGCACGCCAATATTTTTCCGCGCAGTGCCCAAAATTTAGCATGCACACCAGAACACCAATATTTTTCTGCAGGGTACCAAATTTTAGCACGTGTGCCCCCACTCCAATATTTTTCCATGCAGTCCCCAATTTTTTTTTTTACATATCATAAGCTTTTTACTGCGCATCATGCATTTTTGGTGCGCCCACCTGTGCGCATTAATTTTTATGTGCAACAATTCCTTATGAATTCCGCTGCAAAAATTGGGGCTTTTTTCTAACCTTTCCCCCAATTTTCCATAGACATTCTGCAACTATGAAATTCGTTCAATTTCACCCCGATAATACTAGTTCAACCTCTACAATGACAAATCTCTATGGGTTGAAATTTCTGGATTGAATTTACCCAAAATCAATTCACGAATTGAGAATTTTATTTACTAATCTCGCTCCATTTGTCATAGCTTCACTGTCACTTCAAATTCGACCAATTCCAAGTATGAATTTTCTAGAAGAGATATTAGACCAATAATATCTCATCACTTGGCCGAATTTCTCCATTTTCTCATGAATTTAACAACAAAAATTGGGGATTTTCCCAATTTTTCGTCGTTGCTTCTAAAATTTACCATGGACACTATGTGACTTGAAATTTGGCCAAATTGAAATCAATCCTCTGTGAAATTTCTCTTCAACTCAAATTGTTTGGCCCATCTAGGCTCAGTGTTGAAAATTGAAGCTCTGATACCATATTGTAACATCCCCAGCCACCCATGTCAGGGCATGCTACTCCAAAGAATGCTTTCATTCTCTTTGTAGAACATATTGTAACATACCCAGCATCCAAGTGAGTTATGCCACATAAAATTTACGAACTGCATGCAATTAAAACATATACACACCGAACCTTTGTGGAACTTCATATATAAAACATAAACAAAAAAATACATTATGTAAAATCATGAATTCATATTGAAATAACAGTAAACATAGACATGCAACCTATACAGGAAATACCCATAAACATACAGACAGTTATAACCACGCATAGGATAAACCCATAAAAATGAACACATAAATAATAATGCAACATGTAAATTTATCACACAATTGGCACTTATCTTGGTAAGAATATCACCAACTGCATGCAGACCTTCCACGAACCTCATAGCCTTAGACCACACTTCTCATCACTCTTAGCAATGGGTCACCCCCGAGCTGGGACTAAACTCCACGAGGGTAAAGGGATTCCTAACCAGGCTAATGGCTCATAGACAACAGGAAATGCTCTGTCACAGGTTCTTATTCAAACTAACAGCCTACAGTCCCTCATTCCCCACATGCCTATCCCACCCCAAGAAGTGTGCTCCTTCTCTGCTCAAAAGTCCTTCAGCTACCCCACTTCCTTTCTGGGCTTCAACAACATGCCAGACAAGAAGTCTCAAAGCCCTGTACTTGTAGTTTAGCACCTTCAAAAAAACAATTCCCAACAATTCTCTCACCCAGAGAGAAATTGATGACAGGACTGACAACCCGCCTCTTCAATATCCCATGGGCCTGACAACCCGCTTCTTCAATCCATCTCCCAAGCTAACCAACTACTCAAAATAGGTATGGTTATGGATACATTTCAGGTATAGTGATAGGAAAGTACACAGGATAGCTCAATGAGTATGTGAATGATGATGGAATAATGGCTAAAATGATGGAAAGAATGGATGAATGACCCCCAAAATGAACTAAGTCCAAACTATAAGTATGCATGTCCCCAACTTGACACTTGTCATGTTGGGAGCTACTTTGTCCCACTTGTCCCCATCCTTAGAACTTAGGATAAAATAATTATCCATACTTTATACTTTAAGAAATATTAATATAATATTCCTTTTTGGCTTAAGCTCCCTAGCTTATCCCTTTTCCTTAACTTTTAGCCCATCCCTTTCCCTAACTAGTGGAGTTTAGTCCCCCATACTCTTTTATTGTGGTCGGTCTGAATGCAACAATGTATTTTATATTAATGATGAGACACCTATACAAAAATAGGCACACTGGCCTTTAACATCTAGGCTCTATGGCCTAATACAAACATAAGCCTCCTAGCTTATAATCACTGACTCACCAGCCTATAAAAAAAAACATATACACAAAGGCTTGCTAGCCTCAATATCACACGCACTTAAGATGTTGTGCGCAGTATCCTAGAATGTGCACACTTCATCATTTTACTGCGCAGTACATGCACACACTATGCCATGAAAGGTGCATACAAAAATGATATCAAACAAATCACCATCTTAAGCAGATTTTCATTTTATATTTACAATTGGGTTCGGCCTAGGTATATTACAAGTGTGGAGTGCAACTTCTTAGCACTCGCAGGAGGAGCCATAATCACAATAACCGCAACCTTGGTTGGGTCTACCAGTACTCCTTCTCAGCATACTATGTGGCCTAACAAATTTCCATGTGGCACACAGAAGATACACTTTCTAAGGTTCAATGATATATACAATTATCTACATATATCAAAAATCAAACGTAGTAGCACTACATGTTCCTTGATCAGACTGTATACTGTCCAATCATCCATATAAACTTCTATAAAATTGTGAATAAATTCTCGAAAAGATGTTATTACAATCCAGGAAAAAACTACAGGAGCGTTCTTTAGGTTGAATGGCATCACATTGTATGCAAATGACCCCCATTATGTTATGAATGCGGTCTTCATTTTGTCTTCTTTAGCAATCCTTACTTGTTGATACCCCGAAAATTCGTCTATAAATGAGTAATATTCTTTCCCCGTAACCTATTCTAGCACCCCATCAGTAAAAGGTGTTGGGAAAGGATCATGCACACATGAAAAATTAAGGCTTCTATAGTCTACACAAACCCTAATGTCCTTTGTGCCTTTCTTTCTATGGATGACTATTGGGCTAACCCATTCTTCTTCTTCCACTGCAAAAATAAGTCCAGCTTCCATCATCTTGTCTATTTCTCTCTTAACCGTCTCTTTCACTCTGGGGTTAGGGCGATATGGTCTATGCATTAGAGGTTTTGATATTGGTTTTAGTTCAATTTTCATCTCTCCTATAGCTCCTTTAATCCCTTTTAGCTTTGAAAATGTATTTGGGAACAAGTCCTCATACTATTGCAACAAGCCATGTATTTCTTGACTAGTTTGCTCATCCCAGTAATATCCTACCATAGATATATTAGGTTGCTCTGTGGTTCCTATATTGATTTTGCGCAAATTCAATGGATAGTTATAAGAACCATCAGTCTGGTTGGGTATAATTTTCTATATTTATTTTCTTTCTTTTGTTTCCTTAATGGCTAAGTTTCTTAATTCTTCTAAATCATCCAGGATTTCCAAATCCTTCTCAATTTTATAGCATTCTATAGGTCTCTTTTCGGAGTCTAGGTGAAGGTTAAACTAAAGTTCTTGGCTATTCTTTTCACATACCACTAGGTCTGATTTTCATTCACCAGTATCTATAAAAAGGAATTCTTTAATTCTTTGCAGGACTACTTTAAGCTCAGGGTACTTACTTGTAAACGATAAGTCCTTGCAAAATTGATTTACCAACATTTTCCAGTCATTGGTCTGTCTTCTGGTCTCTTAAGGCATGTACCAAACCTTACAAATTGGACCTATTGAATGGGTAAATACTTGAACCCAGAAGTGAGATGGTATTTCCGCAACTTGCCACTATCTCACACATTCTTCAATATGTGATTTAGGATTAGACTATCCATTGAACAATTGCGCAACTTGGAAATATGTCCACGTCTTTGATTCTAGTTGCTCCTTATCTTGAAATCTATATCGGATAGATTGCTTCACATCGTCCCAGTTCTCAACTAAGGCTTTGTGATTAGTCCACTATTGGCACAGGGGCAAACCCAAGGTTCAATGCTACAACAGTGCACCAACAAAACCCTAACTACCGACCCTTTCAACAACACCTACAAAGCAGATGAAGTCTCATCCAAGGTAGAGGCAGTGGTGGTTGCAGGAATCAGATGTCTGCAACCTTAGCTGGGACACAGATCTGTGATTGTAATACTTAACAGAGAACTTAGCACGGACAGTTCATCAATATTTGACCACTATCTACTTTGCAGATAAAACAAAGCATTGCCTCGTTCATTCAGATCTGATGTATCCAAGCACTTATCATAAAGAGGTAGATTATATATAGCTGATTCAAGCACTAAGCACATCCACATAGGCTAGATCTAACATCCATATACATCATTATCACAAAGCATAAACAAATCTATCTATCTATATCAAAGAACATAGAAAGTAAAGACATAAACACATCAACACATGGCACAAAGCAGAGCAACACATAATATATGTGGTTCACCCCCACCCTGCGGCTATGTCTACCAACTCTTATTCCTTATTATCTTCTTCAATAGGTTACATGCATAGAGCCTCACAACCCTACTCCGCAAAGGGAAAGATATCTGCACAGCTCGCTAGATCCTCCTTCCCTGAGTAGATCTCAGCACACAAACTTCCACAACATATTACAATGACTTTCACTTAGCTCTACATATCTCACACAGTATGCACTGAGCACTTACAATCCTTCAATCACAAGATCTAGCACTTAGCCCAATATCACACAGATATGCATATCTTCTCTATTGCTTAGCATGCTTCCCCCCTTTCTTACATAGTCTATACATTTATTTATACTTTACAAAATAGGCCTAAACATGGGTAAACCCATGGCCCGACATCCCATACCTGTTACATAATCCCAAATCCAAAAAAGGACCCAAAAAGGGGCCGAGATCTCGTGATATCTGCTTCGTATTGCGCTCCTCATTCAACAGGTTATCGAAGTCCCAAAATAGGTCAAACTTGACCAAGGATCTCCCAAAACTTGGTCAAGGGCCAACAGGCCCCCAACACTCACCTGTGACTCGTCCCAAGTCACTCTGATATGGATAGTTATTCTTCAAAATCCTCAAGCTTGGCTCAAGTTGCTTCGACTTGATGATATACCTTAGCCTCATGTTCAGTGAACTCTTGGGTGACTGCGTCATTGATCGGTCCCCCCAGACTTTGTTCAGCGATAGTGACAACCTGCTCGAGTTCTGCTCCTTGGCCATTGACCTCTGTGAACAATTGATAAGCCTTATCTTGTACAGGTTTGAGCCTTTGATTTACTTCCATAACGTTTCTTTGGATGGTGTGGATCTTTTGTTGGGCAGTGCATTGCTCTTGGGAGCACTTCATTCTTTCCACAACTGACAGGGGCTTCACCTGCGCCTGTATCGTTTCTTCTTGATACTTCTCCTCTTGGAGCTGTGACTCTAGGGCCTTGAGTTCATGATTCTCAGTGAGTTTCTCATAAGTCTAGGCACTACGATTAGTAATTTTCTTACATTCCATAGCAAGGCCTTTTATTCTCTCAAATGCACTTCGAGCAGTTGCTTCTCTTTGATCTCTTACATCCTGTGGAGTCTCGGGCACTGTGCAGAGTTCTAATTCTATTATGTATTGTTGTAGTTATTGGATGACTTCTATGAGCTGGTCTACTTGCTGCATGACTCAGTCCTCTGCATTTATTTCTATGATTGTCACAGAGAAAAGTTCTTTGTTGATCGCTTCTTTCACTTCGAGTTTCTCCGCAAGAAACTATTCTTTTCCTTGTTGTAGCTGTTCTTTTTCTTCATCAAATTTTACTTGCAGAGAAAACTTTTCCTTTTTTGCAGCTCGACGTTGTTCTACAAGTAATCCTTGGACTTGCGTCAAAGCCTGGGTGGGTTGTTATATTTCCTCTTGTTCTTGTCGAAGGCGAGCTTTGACTGTATCAGCTAGTCGGTGGGGTTGGGTTGGATCGTCTCCCAACTCTGGTTCTCCCAATGGCAGAGGCGTAGTAGAGACTGGTCGACTAGACTGAAGGGCCTGTTGTACCTCTCAGAGTTCAAGTTCAATCCTATCATACATTTATTCCTGCTTCTCTCCTTATTTCTCTGCTATCTCCAATGAAACATTGTTCAGGGCTGCGATGATGAAATCAAAATCATCTGAGGTGAGGATGGTCTGCATCTTTGTCATGGTGGAGTTTGATTTCTTCCACGAAGAAGGTTTTAGGGGGGAATCCTTCCTCTTCTTCAAAGGGTCAACCTCTTCTCTAGGTAGTGTTACTTCACCTGGTCTCTGTTCAGCTTCTACTTCATCACCACCCCCTCAGTCAAGTGACATTGAAGGAGTCTTCCCTGAGGTGCTGCTTAAGTTTTGGACCTCCTCAGTCTTCTTTTGCCTGCTGGTTCTGAGTGTATTATGTTCTTTATGAGTGTCCTTTGGACTGTCAATATCAGATATCTCTGTGGGATTGGTGAGGATAAGGAGGTCAATGGAGCACTCCTTAGTGATCTCCTCAAGGTCTTCTTTTGTAAGATTATAATATGACTGGAGTTTCTCTTGATGTTCATATTCTCGCATTGTAATGTAGATAAAGTGTCGATCTGTGTTGAACTTCATTTGTGGTCAGAACCTCTTCAAGGTGTTCGGTGTTATGCGAGGCTCGACTTCGATGGCTCACTTTAGCTAGAGCTAGTATGTATGAAACACAGTGTTTGAATACCACTGTTTGTTCATATCAGCTGAATACCACAGGGTAGTGAACCTCATGGCAAGTGGTTCGAACGACTCTATGTCAGGGAAGGTCGCTCCTTCTAGCATCTCCTAGGAAACGAATGCAATGAGGACCAGGAGCCAGCTAAAATGAAATTCATACCCTTGATCCCTTGCTTCTCAGAAATATAGTTCCAACTAGTTAACCAGGTACTTCACCCAGTTCATCTATAGGCCTTCCACACACTTCCCTGCTAGGTCGACGACAAAGCCGGTAACCTGCGTAGGTCAATTCTTCCTTACTATCTTTCCAGCTATCAATTGACATGTGAGGTGCACTATGCCACTCTAGATGAAAGATACCTTGTAGCCTATTGTACCTTTCTCGACATCTCCATATGTATCCTTGATCTTATGTGCCATCACGCGGTCTGCGACTTTTCCTGGATAAAAGTCCTGTGGATCGAGTCCTTGCATACTCAGGCTGGTGATCATGTGGATGAGCATCAATACGACGATCTAGCCACAAGTATTAGCCATGGAAGCATGCCAGCAGGAGCTTAATGCACGCGTTAACCTCTTGGTGCCTTCCAAAGTAAGGTATCTTCATTACATTGAAGAGGGTGGAGTGAGCGAGGTCCATAGTCCACTGCTGATGGATGATCTTCGAGTTCTTCCCTTTTGTTCTAGTTAGGTATTTGTATGGGGCGAGCATACCATAGATATTTCGATCTCTGAGGTTGAAGTCGTTGAACTTCAATGCTGTGATCTTATCCTTCTCTGCTTGAACTATGCCTATCCCTTTTGGAAGGTACGCAGTGACCATAGTGTACTCGAAGTCTCTTGGCACGTTGTCATGATTCACTGTGCCAGCTAGAGGCGGGATGTAATCAGGCAATATGGATGGAATCAACTTCGCATTTGATAGGTCATCTTTATGCTTGGTTCCCTTCTCTGTTGATGTTCAGGATGGTCCTACTCCATGAGCCAATGATGAAGAGTCTTGTAGTCCTCTCGTCGATGAAGCTTGTACTCCTGCAGACATCAACATTTCTCTTTTAGTCATGAGGTCAATTAGAACTTCCTCATCAATTTTCTTTGCTGCGCTAAACTCATTCGACATACACGCTCGGGGTTGGAAATCTTTAGGTTCGAAGGGTAACTTAGACACTACAATAGGATAGAAGGAAATAGTCCAATGATCACTGTGTAAAATCAGCAAGTCTGTGGACTCAAATTCACGATTAGCAAAAGTGTTCTCGGTGCATGGTGTGACGGGATAAATAGATAACTTGGAAATGGATCACTTGCAATGATCGAGAAGCCTTCATTAACTCTATTATGTCCAATATGGCATGGTCCAATAGTCTGGTGGAGAACCATCAATGCCTTTGAACATGTTCGGGGGGTCGTCTGAACAGTTACATTGTTCTCAATGACTATATTGCTTTGCCATGGTGAAATGCCATGTGACATTGTTCTGTTATCCCGAAGAAGCTCCAATTTTGTAAATTTTCCCTCTGTGAAGTTTCCTCTGGAACCTTCTGTAACTTGTCGATCTTAGCTCTCTTCTTACTTAGTTTTCTAGCTTTCTTTCCAATGAGCTTCATCTTGGTATGCCTTTTCCATTCTGATTCTTATCTTCTTTTGGCACAGTTACTTCGCGTTGCTGAGATTCTTTCCTAAGATTCGAGGGTGATACTTCTTCTTTATCTAGAATATGTACTTCAATCTCCTGTGAGTCTTCTAGTGTTCTTGTAACTTTGACATCTAGGTCACTGGAGTCAGATAGATTTGATCTATTATTTAGCTCTTTAATCAAGTGTGTGATCCTTCTAGTCATGAAATATTTTAACTCTTGCTTCTTCTATGCTAAAACTTCTTCTTCTTCCTTCCTTTTGGCCTGATTTCTTTCAATCCAAGGTTTTCCTAGTAACATGGTAAATGGGGCGTTGTTCTCAATAAATTTAATAATATCAAAATCTTCCTCTGTCGAACTTCCATTGTCATTCATAGATATATGGGTGAGGTTTCCACATAGGTTTATCATCTTTCCTTTGAATAGTCATATTCCTCCTAAGGAAGGAATCATAGTAGGCCTTCCTATAGCTTCCCAAGTTCTCTCTGTCATGACATTCACCTATGTTTCCTCATATAGAACACAATCAATGTTGAAGTCTCTTATTATTGCTTCAAGGCATTCTTTTTCTTTCAAGATCTCTGATAAACTAATATGTCGGTGGTCATTCAGGGTTTCTTTTATCTATAGCAATAATTTCTCTGATTATTTCTAGGGTTCTGCCATTTCTGGATCTGCCTTAGGGTTCTCTTGTCTCATGTTCATTTCTTCAAGCTTAGCAATCATTCTAGGGAAAACCAATACTTTATGGTGCATAGCTTTGCAACAAAGACAACTAGGTCTTCTCCCAAGGCATTCCTTATCAAGATGTCCCAGTTTTCTACAACTGTAATAGAGGGTTAATCCTCTCTTTCTTTTAAATGATTCCCAGCCTTTCCTGAACTACGCACTAGGATCATGGTAGCTAACCTACAAAAATTTATTTCTAGGATTCTGCATCCATTTGCTAGTGCAAACATTCTTTCTATGCATAGGTATAACATATCTTTCACTATTCTTATCAGATCTACATATATCAAACCTTCTTTCATATATTAGTGCCCTATGTTTCAAGCTAGGACAGACTTTATCAAACATACCTAGATCCATACTTTTGAAACAAAAATTTCCACTTATTTTACTTCTACTGAGCACAAAGATTTTAGATCTAGAACTTTTCACTATTCTTACCTTTATCAAAGCACAAAGAATGCAGATATTACCTCTTTTAATCAAGAATTATCACTTTTACCTTTTTCAGAGCACAAAGATTTCCGATCTTACCTCTTTTCTTCAGATCAGACTTCTTTTCTTTAGCACATAGCTTCACAAGCTAAGTAGAGTACCGCGTACTAGGGTGATAGATATATGCACGTAGCTTTCGCAATTTTAGGTCGGATCTTTTCACAAAGCTTCTTCTTTCTCAGTTCCCAGCAATCACAGTTTTAGGTCAGATCTTTGCACAAAGCTTATTCTTTCTTAGTTCCCACCAATCACAGTTTCAGGTCCTGACAACGGAACCATTTGTTGGCACAAGGGAAAACCTAGGGTTCAATGCTACAACATTGCACCAACAAAACCATAACTACCATCCCTTTCTGCAACACCAGCGAAGCTGATGAAGTCTCACATGAGGTAGAGGCAGGGGTGGTTGCAGGACTCAGTTGTTTGCATCATTATATGGGACACAGATATGTGATTGTAATACTTAACAGATCACTTAGCATCGACAGTTCATCAATATTTGATCTAGCTGATTAGATCTAGCTGATTCAAGCACTAAGAACATCCACATAGGATAGATCTAACATCCATATACATCATTAGCACAAATAATAAACATATCTATCTATCTATATCAAAGCACTTAGCAAGTAAAGACATAAACACATCAACACTTGGCACAAAGCAGAGAAACACAACATATACGTGGTTCACCCCCACCCTGGGGCTATGACCACCAACTCTTCTTCTTTATTAGCTTCTTCAATAGGTTACATGCACAGAGACTCAAAATCCTACTCCGCATAGGGCAGGAGATCTGCGTAGCTCGCTAGATCCTCCTTCACTGAGTAGCTCTAAGCACACAGCCTTCCACAGCTTCTTACAATGACTTTCACTTAGCTCTACAAATCTCACACAGTATGCACATAGCACTTACAATCCTTCAATCATAAGATCTAGCACTTATCCCAATATCACACAGATATGCATATCTTTTCTAGCAATTAGCATTCTTTCCCCTTTTCTTACATAGCCTAGACATCTATTTATACTTTAAAAAATATGCCTAAACATGGGCAAACCCATGGGATGACATCCCATACCCGTTACATAATCCCAAATCCCAAAAAGGACTCAAAAAGGGGCCAAGATCTCGTGATCTCTACTTCTTCTTGTGCTCCTCCTTCGATAGGCTGTCGAAGTCCCAAAATAGGTCAAACTTGACCAAGGATCTCCCAAAACTTGGTCAAGGGCCAACACCCACCATATGGAAGGGGTGTCCTAGAGGGCTAAGTCCAACAGTAAGATCCTTTGATCCTCTGCTATCGTTTCTTCCATGCTAACCAGAAAATTGTCAAGTTCTGAAGTACCATCATATATCAGGTGTTATCTGACCTTAGTTCCAACCCATCTGGTTTCTATGGAAATTTGTGCATCTTCTTGAAAATATTTCATATGAACCTTGCTGCCAACTTTCAAATGCCAGTTCTGAATCTTCATCTGCTAATTGTATGCTCCTCCAAGTTACTAATCCATCAACAATAAGATTTATGTAGTCTTCTCTCATTCCTATTGTTACAGTGTACAACTGATCCATGTCTTCTCCCTCCATATTTTTGTCTGTTGGCTCTGTGTATCAAGGGCCTACATACGGATCCAAGGTTTGAACTACTTTTATTCTGTCTGCCTCAAATTTCATAGTGTCTTTCTTTAATTCAATCACCGCATAATTGTCGTAATCCCAATCAATACCAAGTATTGAAGGATACGGGTCCTTATCCCCCATGATTTTGATCACCTCAAAATCAGCTATAGTCTTCAATCCCACAACATCTATTTCCACATTCTCCAGTCTTCCTATTGGAAAAATACAATATTGAATGGCCATTCTTAGCTGGATTGAGGAATATGTCAACTGGGGTTTTCCTAAAGATTCCCAAGTATTTTTAGGCAATATATTAACATCAGATCCTAGATCTAACATAACATCCTTAATATCAAACTCATCTAGCTGGGATTCTAATCCAAACTCTTTTCCAGTCCGTACATTCCTTCTCTATACTCTCTAAGTATTCTTCTCTAGAATATTAGTCCTTATTCTAGTTTCTGGAGATTCCTCATTTCCTAGAACTAGGTACAGTGCATTATGCACTTCTCTGTCAACTAGTCATTCCCAAGAATATCAAAAAATAGTTGAAACCAAAGGTCAACTACATTTTGTGGTTTCTCAGGTTGTCTCATCGGGAATACAAGGTTTTTGGGTGTAGAGGGTGAAGCAGGGACTTGCGTGATCCTAGGGTAAATGATGGTCTAAGGGGGTTTTTCTTGCATATCAGGGCCAAGGATATCCTAAAATACTTCTATGGAATTTTTAAAGAATATATTTTGTTTCAAAGTATCATACATGTCCTCCTTAGGTACGACTTTTTGGATCAGAGGTAAATTATCATCATTTGGGCAAGTTTTTTCCCCTCCTCGAGTAACGATGTTAAGGTTGGGAAGTTTTCCTCTAATAACTCTCTTTATCTATGAACTTATGACATTAGATCCTCGTTGATGTACCCGATCTTCCCATTTTGCAATTAGTTCAGGATAGTCTTCAATTCCGTTCCCATTGGTTCTACAGTGAGAACACCATGGTCATCTTGGATGAGGACAATCTCTAGCCATGTGGCCTTGCTCATCACAGTTGTAGCATATAATTGGTCCTCTTCCCCCGGTCCTTCCTCCTCTAAAGTCTCCTCCAACTCCCTGATGCAGGAGCATCTCAAGCGAGCCAGCGCAGAGATAAAGGACAGCTGGAAAAGTGCCCAGCACAAATTTTGAAAATGTCTTAAAATAATTAATGAAGCCACCAAGCGGAGGCACACTTGTAAAATGTAAACGGACCTTGAGTGACCCGCCCTCGTCCTTAGTAGGTAGAAGGAATTTATGGTATTTAATGCAAGTAGATAGAATTTAAATCTAGATTAGATAGTTTAGAATGAAAGAGGGAAACGGGATATAGACACCCTCATTGTGTATTTTAACAAGGAGCATGAAGATTATGCAAATTGAGAGCATAGAAAAGAAGCAGAGAGTTGTAGTAAGAATTCCATGTACAAAAGTTCTGAATTAATACAAGATGGTTTTGATTCAGACCCATGGTGTTCAAATATTCTCTGTGTATGCATCTTTAAATGTTATTCTCATGGTTGTTTTACTCTTTCTACTGTACATTTTCTTTTATGCTATGTATGAATGATTTCTTGTTGAATGTTTGAAATCTGAGAGAGAGAGTAAGGAAAATGAGTTTCAATTGTTTCTCTATCTGAGCAAGAGTTCCTACAAGGAGTGCAGTTGAATTGTCCAGAAGGAGTGCATTGACAAAGGGTTTAGAGGTGTGTCTCTGAAAGATTAGACTAGATAGCTTTTGTTCTCATTTTCTCAGAAGTGCAAGCAGGCACAGGAGTCGTGCAAGGTGTGCATAGGCTGGATAGAGCTTCAGGTCCTGTAACCTGAATGGCTTGTTAAGAGACTGTTGTTGCAGGCATGCGCAGAGTTGAAGGGAGTTCAACACTTGGAAGTGTTTGAAAGTTTACCGCAAGGAGTGCGGGCAAGAGTTTTCTGAAGGACTCAAAGTCATGGGAAAGCTCAGGAGGATTTGAACCTTCGAAGGGGTCGAAGGAAGGCAAGAATACAAGCACCTTGAAAGTTTGAAGGAAGGCGTAGAGACATTG
This sequence comes from Picea sitchensis, assembly GCA_010110895.2. NCBI lineage: Eukaryota > Viridiplantae > Streptophyta > Pinopsida > Pinales > Pinaceae > Picea > Picea sitchensis. The sequence goes on along the minus strand of SNQJ01S0050819.1, from coordinate 39,969 downwards.
GACCGCAGGAGGATAATTTATGTAGAGAGAAATACCTTGTTTAGTTGGTGCAGAGGTTCTCAGGGGAAGAACGGATGGTCATAATTCTTTGTGGGGAATTTGCGAAGTCCCATGAGTCGTTAGATCTCACGGAAGTGCAGGGGAGTTACGACGAGTGATTCTTAAGAAGTTCAAGCTCAGGAGGAGTAGAGCCATAGATTCAAGCCTCAGGAGTCGTTGGATTTACCTGTGAACTTCTATTTCGGGTTTTCGCGAGTGGAAGTCCCGTAAAATTTGCAACGGGACTCGTGAAATCATGAAACATGAAGTCCTGAAGGAACGAGAGGATCGTATGGGCCACAGAGTCAGCAAGGTTGGCAGGTGGCGCATTTTCGGCACGGGAGTAGAATTTTGTTGACCATTTCAGGGTTTTGTGGGGTGAATTTCTGAATTCTTTTCATTAGGATTCGTGAAAGTGCGAAGTCTAAAGTCCCGACGGAAGGAGGGGCCATTGAAAATTAAAATCTTGCGAGCACATTGGAGTTTCGATAAATCGAGATTCGGGAGTCAAGGAGACAAGTTGCTTGACATTGCAACCGCCGAAATCGCGATAAGGAGAAATCTAAAATAAAGAGAGAAAAGGTCAAGCATTGAATGTTTTTGGGTGAGATTGAGAGACAAGGTGCTTGACCACCGAATTCGCGAAAGTGGGAAGTCTGATCTCCCAAAGTACAAGGGGGGGATTTCTCAAAGTTAATTGTGGGTGTAAATTTCCAGAAAGGGAAATAGAGGATCCATTTTTGAAAGCTCTTCGGGCCAGTGTAGGAAGAAAGATCCTGAGTACATGACCTTCCAACCTGTAGGTTGAGGAGGGGTTGCATGAATCATTACTCCCCCTCCTTGACCTCTTCCCGGTCCCTAAGGGGTTTCATTCACCCTGAATGATGTCTGATCCAATCTATCCGCAAGTGCATCCAACGCTCTACATTGATTCGTAGCATGGGTGGTAGATGCGTAAAACTCACAGTGCACAGTATTCAGTACTTTTGAATACTTCTGAATAATGGGGAACTATCTCGGCCCATGCCCATGGATTCATCAAATCTCGCAATACTCAACGGATGGTGCTGCTTGATTACCTAGAAAATCATTGTATGGGGTTGGGGTATGGAATTGTAAATTCGCAGATACTTGCACAACTTCTCCTATGGGTCCTGGTGAGGGTCCCATCGGATTCTGAGGAGGTCCCATTCCCCTCATCTGTGGACATTTGTTCACCAGATGCCCTTCTGTGTAACATTTGGTACACCAAACTTGTAGTCGTCCTGGTCTGGGTATCGTCAATTCTTGAATATTCTCTGTAAGCAATGATATTTTCCCTTCTAGTTGCACCAAATTTTCATTTGTTGGGGGTCTGGTCACTTTCAGGCTCCCCAGATATTTTTCCATGGCTTCAATATTCATTGATTGTTCCAAGGCATTTGTTACAGTGGCTATCTGTTGTTGCATTAACAGAATCTGTGTCATAAGTAGAAATCCCTAGATATACCATTCTCTTTGATGTTATTCATGGATCAGATGTGCTAACCTCCCTATAGAATCTTTTAACTTCTGGCTATATTCCCAAGTCGATTCACCTTCCCCTTGCTGAATTTTGTGCAACTCAGATAGAGCTTGTTGTTCTGGTTGAGGTATCTTAATTTCTACTATGAACTTTGTCCATACCTGGTCAAGTGTAAACGCTTGACCTTGCACTCTTGGTACTCCTGGCTCAGTGGCCTTCATGTACCATTTGAGAGCACGACCTCTCAAGGTAGTCTAGAACTCAACCAATTTATTCACATCCAGGGTCCCTCTGGACCTCCATATTGCTTCGCATAGGAACCAATGTTTCTCAACATCCTTGTCTCCCTTACCCCAGAATTATCAGTATCGAGCAATCGAACCTCCCACGTTACCAACCATTGTTGATATTACTGCTCCTACCAAGATAAAACCTAACGATCTTGGCTGCGATCTACCAGGGGATCCCGATATCCTCCCAGTATTCGTGCTTCCCAGTTGTGACTGACTAACTGACTGTACTAGAACAAAAATAGCATAAGAAGGTAGTATAGAATTTACCACTTGTATAGAAGACACTTGGGGTATGGGTGATTCGGGGCTGGTGCCACTGGCTTCAGGGAAAGTTTCTTTGATCTAGGGGGTCTCATTCTCATCCTCTGGAGAAGTCTCTTCAGCCGGATTCCTGATCTTTCCTAGCATCGGGGCTGAATATTCTCTTTCTTATTCAAGATCCATGTTGGCTTCCTTTTCCCATGCTTCTACACCTTCTTTTTATTTCCCACCTTCTTGGGGACTTATTTCTCTCTGGGATTCTCTCTCACTTAATCTTTGATTGGCCATTCTTTTTTGTCTTCTCATCTTTCATAACTCTTCCATCTATTCTTATTGGATTAATCGGTAGGTGCAGACAGTAACAGATCTCCCTAGATCCACCTAGATATAGAACAAAGCAAGACAGGACATGACTCTTTCCCTAGATTTTGACCATTGAATTAACTAGGAGGCAAGAACAAATAACATACCTTATTATCACTTCCTATGGTCTTTGTTGCTCCCTCTTCGCTCCAGTGCTCTCGTGCAGCCAAGACCAAGACAACACAAACCAACCAAAGTGAAGATATCATAATCTATTCAACAGTCAATATATGTATATGATCAAGGAATTATACAATAAAGTGGAAATAGCTTTATGGGAAAGGGACATGCCACTGTATCATATTAATGGAAAGTAACGATTACAACCTAAGCCTTGATGTCGCAAACTTCCTTTCGATGGCTCTTGGCTCCGACACACACACTTGCTCCAATCCTTGCATGAAGAATATCAAAAACCCCTTGATAGACTTGCTAGAGTCTCCAAGCTGATGTTCAAGCTTCAGTCCTTCACACAATTCTTTCACCAATTATTTAATGAATCTTGCTTAACCTTTTCCATGAGAATTCCCTCAATATATAGGAGAGAATGAATTAGTTACTTGGATAAGAATGATCCCAAAATATCAGGGTATCCAGTACTAGGATAACCATTCGAATGCCAACCCATCCTTCTAGAAGATTCCCTTCTAGAAGCATCGAGAATTCATCTTTTTCCATGCTTTAGGAAGAGTTTGCAAACTAGCAGTTCAACACAGTGCGAGAAGTTCGCACCCTGGTTTAAGCCAAATATACTAGCAGCCTATGAACCCTATTCAAAAATGAGTTTTCTGGGAAGAGATAAAAGTAACTTTTCTCAGGAGAAAGTTCTTATGAAGAGCCTGAGTACACCATCATCAATACATCATCATGACGACCAAAATCATGGGTAACATCTGTCCTTCCTCGACTTCTCCTGGTCTGACTTCTTTCCACAACATCTCAGACTATTTTACTTCTTTATTTATCTTACCGTGCCACCACTTCTCAACTATGGAGGCTCTTTTCAAGGCTTTCTCATCTCTTGAGTCCATTTCTTGTTTCTCCCCCAGTTTTCAAAGAACCCTCTCCCCTCTCTCAGGCCATGACTCCACCCCAAACTCACCCCACCCAAAGCGAGGGTTTTTACACTGCCATCTCATTTGCGGACATAGTCAGCATCCCCTCCTCCATCAAGAAAACATTAATCCACAGGGGAATTTCTCTCAATAGTCTTCCCCCTGTGTATTTCTTGAAATCCTCTTCTTCCCATGAAAAATATTGAATATTCTCAGTTGAAAACTCAATAATGTATCCTTCTAATGTGGTATTGACCCAGAAATTGGTCACTCGCATTACCAGATGATCCAGTCAATGAAGTTATGCGATCTTTTCTATATCCAAAATGTAGGTCTTTTCGACTCATTCTTGGAATTCCATAGCTTCTTGGAGCCTATCTAACCAGTGGAAAAGTTCTTCTGGGAACTTAACCCAGAATATCTCGTACTGGTCGCTAGATATTTCTGAGTAAAAGACAACCTCACATGTATCTTTCACAGATTTTTCTCTCAACTTCGCTTCTTTCCATATGAAGGCGTCACAATGTTTCTCCCACCACTAGTGAATATCGGATCTGTGAATCTACATAAGCATTCTCCCTACAAGTTCACTTTTAAGACAAGTCCCAACAATGGAACCATTTTGTTGGCGTGGGATTGTTCAGAACTGGGTCCTTCTCAGGTTACCAACAAAAGGCATCGAGTAGTCTAGAGTGCTAGCATTTTCATCTCCTCCAAAGAGAAGAAGTCTCAACCAAATAGAAACCAAGACAGAAAGATAGGGAAGGGCAAGGAGTATACTTAGGTGGGTTTCTAGAATCTTCAAGAGTCACCATGATCTTGCGCAAGATAGAGTAACCACAGAACCGATCTGAAATCACTCATACTAGAAATAAAGACACTCAAGTTGCAAAATCATTTGTACACAGAGACAACATATTTATCTTATCAAACATAAAGAAGTATTGTAAGGAGACAATTCATAATCATGCACACACAATGACACAGTAATTTCAAAGTTTTAGGTCCTTCTTTATATATTATCAACAAAGCTTCTCAGATACAATCTCAGAGATACAAATCAGTACTTTGTTACAAACATCTGGATACAGACTCATTTCATAGAGCTCTAACTATCCTTTTCCCCAAAATGTATACAAGTTACAGTCACATAACCTTTTGTCTATCTGTGCACTCTATACCATCTATGACAAACCCTTATAGACAAGAAACTACACCCAACCATGCCCAACAATAACAAAAAAAACCCAACCCTTTTACAATAATATGCATCTCATATATAGGTTGAGTGGGATCTTCTTGCTTTGGTCTTTGCATGCTTTCTTGTTCTTGTTCTATTGTAACTTCTTTTTCCTTGTTGGCGTTGTGCTGTCCCTTTTCACAACTGATTTATGTTTCTTTACTTGGTCCATTGTCCAGCTCTTTTGTAGCTTTTGCAACTCATGTTTGACAAAAATTGGTATTGTAGTCCTCCTTTCAACTTCAAACCAAAAACGAAGGGCCCAACATCTGCGACCTTATAATGAACAATCCAGATTGACTACGGAATTACAATATTTTACAAGGCAATTTTTCCTTCGGGGGATTCACCCCGGAACCCCCGCTAGCCCCCAGACCCCGCAAGGGGGGAAATCCCCCCCTGCAACCCCCCCACATGGAGGGTTGTACAATATTATAGGGTATACAGTCTTCATGGGGTATAAACATGACTGAAAATATAGACCTCTGAATCATGAAGATAATCAAGTTCCACAACCAACACCAACTACTTGAGGACCTCTGTTGATATTAGGTTCTTTTGGATTTTTCTATCAGCAATTAAATTTTATGGGGTCCTCTTCACCCACATATATGAATGGAAGAGGTTCTCCCCCTCCTCAGGATCCTATGGTTCTTCTTGTTAGATTGTTGTGGTCATGATGGTGACAGTGGTTTATGCATCGATGATCTATTTCCTTTTCTTATTTTCTAAATCAAAGTCTAAGTCAAGGTTTGGCTCTTTATCTTTGATCTCAACCACCAATGAATGTTTTGAGCGACATTCATTGGTGTTTTTCCAAGTTCTTTTGTGGAATTCACACCACTTCCTAGTGTCCTTATCCATCTTCGTGATACTCTTTTTTTCCTATGACTTGGAATGGTTATCTTAAGGTTGGCTATTCGGTGAATTAGGGATACCTTTACCATGCATCAGTTGTTTCATATTTGTAGACCTAAACTCCCACTTATTTAGTTTCTTAAACGTATGCTCCATTTTGACAGCATATCGATAAGTGGCTCCCAGTGAAGAAATGTCCAGAAAATCCATTTCTTTTTGGATGTACCTATGTAGTGCCCAACGATATTTTAGAGCTAGATGTCGCTCAGAGTCTTTGATACCCAACTTGGTGCACAATGTATGGAAGGTATTTGTGAACTCTGACACTGTTTGGTCCTCTCCTAATGCAATCTGGTCCATTTCATGTACCGGACATCATAGTTTCCAACATGGTAATATTGTTCCTTAATGACATCCATAAACGAAACCCAAGTGGGTTTCACCTCAAACATTTCAGACTCCTTTGTGGAATTTTTCTCACAGTAATTATCCCACCAATTTTTGACATGGGGGATAGCCTTAATGAGTGCAAAGGTGATCCTTTCCCTATCAGAAAAACTGTGGAAAGGGAAATAAGCTTCTAGTAGATTTAACCACTTTTCCAAAGCATCCTCATCTAGCTGACTTTCAAACAAAGGAATATCAAATTTAACTTGTACCTTGAAAGGGGAGATTCCTCCAAAGTGGATTCTTGATGAAGACACGTCTTCTGTAGTCGACATTCGTCGAAGGATTTGGGAAAATTTTTCCATCATTTCGTCTCTTTGTCGCATGAGGGCTTCCTCCAACAACATATGCATAAGATCTTCGTAATGTCCCTACCTACTGTTGTCACAATTTTCCTTACTGTTGTATCAATGTATGTGTATTTCTAGGTGATCAATTTTGTCAAACATGTAAGTTGTAGGTTCTATTCCATGGTTGGACACCCCGGTTTACTGTTATTATTATGTTTTATGATGGTTGTTTGGGTATGTTTTTGTGTATTTTTTGTCTTAGGAGTTTTGAAAAACAATTTACAATGTTTCCAAACACTGGACACAAGACAAATATAGTAGCATTCAAGTATACAAAAAATGATTCAATAAAAAACAATTAATATAGCCATTTTATTAGCTTGTTTAAAATTCAAAACTGGACTAGCACATCAAGAGGAAACTCAAAACAAATTCTTGAACAACAGCAGAATTGAATGGCACAAATGCTCGAATAAACAAGTATTTGTTGTAGTTGTGATAATAACCAATCCTACACAACCTCAACTCGGCCCATTTATGTAATAACTCTCCCAACCAAAGGAAAATGGCCACAATAACAATGAACTCATCCCACAAGAGGTATTTTTTCCTTTCACACTTGATAAATCACCCCCACACTCACAACTCGACTTCTACAAGGATAATTCACCTTCCTGAAGAGAAAAGGCCCCAAGCTAAGTGTATCTCAACTCAACCAACAAATAAATTGGCCTACAACAAGCAACTCATCCCACAAGAGATGTAACTCATCCCCAAGGTAAGGGAACTCAACCCAACTACCAAATCTATGCTCCATCAAATGAAATCGCCCACCAATAGTGAATAACTTGGGCCCCATTGCAAAGATTCGACCTAGCAACAAGATAAATAGGTCCTCTTAAGAAACTAAGAGTCCACAAGGTTGTTTGATCCTATAGAATGAGAACTCATCCTCCTCAAGAAAACGTGGCCCCATCACAATCAAAACTCAGACACAAACAAGAAAAATCCACCGCCAAAATGACAAACTTCATCGCAATGAAGCACAATGAAAATATCTGAGTGATCTTCTCTCTACGACTAGCTAGGGTTGATGGTCTCACCATTGAAACCAATCTTCTTCTCTAGGATTTTTGGTCCCAACAGCCAAAAGCCACAAGATCTCCTCAAATTTGTTTTCAGAAAATAACAATGCATAATGAGAGAGGGTGCCCTCATTCCCTTTTTATTTCCTCGTTCACCCTTTTGCTGACCCTTTTACCCTTTTAATAAATTAAAGTCACTTTATAAGCTCAAAGTCACTTAAAACACCTTTTTCAATTAATTACTCAATGTCACTTTTAAAAAGGATTTCTTTCCCACTCCGATTACATTAAATAATTAATTAATTTTCTTTTCTTCCACTCACTATAGCCTACGATAATCACTTAGGATATTACATCAATGTCCTAGAGTAATTATTTGGAAGGGGACATTAGAGTCCTCCCTTTCCCAGATTATTTGTACTCAAGCAACTACAAGTTAGGATGCTACAAGATATGGTTACCTTCCCATGTGGCATCCTCTACTAGTGAATCCCTCCATCCGATGAGGTACTCTCGGATCATATTGTTACACAATTTCCTCTTTCAGACCTCCAGGACCTCCTCAGGAACCAACACTAAATGATCCTCATCTAATGGGGGTAAATATTTCGAAGAAGTGACATGTTGTCCCAATCCCTTCTCGAGGCATGAAACATGAAACACATTATGGATCTTACTTCCCTCAAGAAACTCAAAATCATAAGCTACCTCATTAAATCTTCGAGTCACCCGTGGGGGACACAAAAATGTGGTTTTAGTTTTTTTGCACCATTTTTATTTAGTGAAGACTATTCGTAGGGTTGTAATCTCAAAAATACTAAGTCTCTTTTTATCTCCCAATAAAAACTCATTTTTTATTTATGTCTTAGGTGATTAATTTTGTTTTTAGTCTTTTGAGTTATTCAATAAAGTGTGCCCTTCATTGATTCTAGTCATCAATTTTGAGTCATGTCACATGAGGTTGATAGATGACTAAGTGGTTATCATGGTCATTGTCCTAGGTTACATTGGCCAAAAGATAAGTCATTTGTTTCCTAAAGGTGAGGCGTAGGTCATGTACATCAGTTTTTGTCCATAATGAGTCATCATTTGTCTTTCAAATCATGATTTGACTTTTTTTCTATCGTTATTCTTCATGATTACGAGTTCGTAGTGCATCTGGGTACTTTTGTACTGAAAGCGCTACCAGCTCAGCCATTGTTGTCAACACAAATCATCATTTCTGCATAGGGTGTGCTACCAACTCGGGGGGAAAACCCTAGTTTGAATTTTGAAAAGTTCCAAGGTAAAAGCTAGATCAAGAAGGTGTTTTCAAAGTTCTCATACCATCATCGAAACATTGAGGGACTCTTCTATAGTTGCAGCTCACCATCAAAGGATTTATCAAGGTTTGCAAGCACAACTATTTTCTTTTGAGTTGCTTCTAATTGTATCTATGCAGAATTGTTCATAACAGGTGTCCTTACAATGATCACTCCAAGAAAGGATCCTATTCCCAAGAAGAGGTTAGGTTCTGTGGTCAGATTTGAGCCTACTGAGACCGATATGATCGCAAAATCCTAACCATGTGGACTCATTCAAGCACATCGGGTGCTGGAGATTCTGCAATAAACTTGAAGGACATCACCTAGAGGTGTCTAGAGATTGTTTGCAGAACTACAAGAGTGGCAAGACAAAGGTTGGTCCCTTGCAAATTCATGTGATAGTGGATTTGATTGTAGAATTTATCGAGACCCCTCGGATAGGAGAATTGTGGTTTAAATAAAAGAAACTAGAAAAGGAGTATTGTTGTTAGGATATGCTTAGGCCTAAGCATAGAGGAGTTGATCTAGTGAAGGGTGTGCCAAGGAAGTGGCTGATAGAGGAATATGAAAAATTTCTCTTCATCATTCAGAGATTCTTCACATGTGAAGGAAGATACAATTGGGTTTTGCAATACCATTTCAAGCTTCTTCTCCATTTCACTGGTAAGAAAGAGACAGACTTACCCTATTTCCTTTTCATGAGCTTGCAAAGGATGATTTCATTTGCAAAACAAAATCCTAACAAGATTCAAAAGGCCATTTTCCACCATGCCCTAATAAAGATCATAGTCACTGAACAGTTGAAGAAGGAAGGGAAGGATTGGCCCACTTTCTTGTTTGTATCAAATTATCAAATTGACTTACCCCCTTCTCCTTCAAAACTCAAAACCCCTAAGAAGAAGACTGCAACACCTCCCATTGCTTCCTCTGTCCCATCATCTGAAATACCACAGTATTATTCACCCTCTGCTCCCTCATTTGAAGTAGCACAAGATTCTTCCCCCTCTACTCCTACACTTGAAATAGCACAACCTTTTGCTTCTATTGTTCCCTCTGCATCTGAAACATCATAGTCTCCTCAAAACCTTATTCCTCAAAGACCCTTACCTGTTCAAGTCTACAAAAGAGATAAGAGGAAAGGAAAGGCCCAAGAAGTAGTTTTTGAAGATCAAACAGAGCCTCCTGTGGAGATCCCTCCTATGGAAATTGAAGATAATCCTCCAACTATCCAAGCTAGAGTTGATACAGTAGTTCCCAAAAGGTCATCAAGGAGGAAGCTTGTTTTAGCAGAGGATTCTCTTCCAAGCAGTGATGTAGTAAAACCTAGAGCTAGGTTATCAATATTTAAAGTCTCCCCTCTTGAAAAGGAAGCATTGGAAGCCATAGTCCAGTTGAGTGCATCTCCACCAGAGTCATCCCCAAAAACAAAGCAAGGAACTAGAGATAATTGGGCTAAATTGTTCAAAGATGCAGACAAACAACTCAAAGAAGTTCAAAAGAAGAATCAGAGGCTATATCAGGAGAATGTCACACTTAGTAGACAACTGTCAAGAAAAATAGATGAGCTAGCAGGGGAGTGTAACCAGTTGAAGAGGAACATCAGGAAAAATATGATTCGGAGGAAGCAATTGGTTAATGTTTACAAACAGAACCTCAGCCTGAGAGAAGAAAATAGAAAGCTTTTTGAAGACTTGTATTTGGCCAAGAACATGCTTAGCAAGAATAATTTGGCTATCTTCTTGAAAGAAACCTCTTCTTCTAGTTCTCCCAAGCATGGTGATTGATTAATAGATTGTTTCAAGGTTCTGTATGGTTGATGACCTATGATGAACTAGCATGTATTAAAGCCTAATGGAAGTATGCAACTTACCTTAAAGAAACATGTATGGATATGGTTATTGAGATGAAGTATGATTATTATCAATAGGGATAACAAATGGAAATGATATGTGTTTTATTGACACAGGTTCTCAATTTTCAAAATCATTTTTTAATCAGTTTTGAAGATTTTTGAAAAAACTAGCAGCTACAAGAGTTTGTAGCACATATTGTGTTTTCTCCATGCAGTGCGCTACCAACTCGTTAGCCTTCTACGTGTAACATTTTTGGTCAAGGTTGACCTAATTTTTCAGCGTTCAATGGATGAATCATGAGTCCATGTGTCAACTAGATGCAATGAAGGATTTCTACAGCCACGAGATAGCTCAGGAGGAGCTCAATTTTTGGAATTCGAATGGGATACCCATCCCTTAGAAATAGGATCGCATCCTATCATTGTGCATCAGTTTAAATTCGATTTGATAAGTGTCTTTTAGATCCATATTTTGAGGATCTTAGTTAAGTTTGTAAATATTATTTAATCCCATTGAGGCATCTTGGTAAAGGGTTCGAGATTCAAGACTCTATTGTACTCTTTTGCTATAAAAAACCATGATATATATTCTAGAATGATAAGTCTCTTTCATTGATATTGCTCAGATCCTTATCTCTCTTTCTTATATTGTAGTTATGATTTGAATCTTATGTTCATTTCTTTGATTATTTAATAATTGATGATTGTCATATTATCTCTGCATTAATAAACAAAGGATCATAATCCTTTGTTGGTTATATTTGACCTTTTACATGTGTTATCAATATGTAATGTTGTTGATATAGTTAGCATTCTCCATCCATTTGAATTATATAAACCATCTGATCAATAGCTCTTGAAGGCCTTATTTTGTCTAGATATGTTCAAATTTCCTTGAGTGAATGAATGAGTGTGTGAGTTATTCATCTTAGATCCAATTTTCAATACATCATTAAGCATTCTTATTAAGTTACTAGGCTCTCTTGATATGCAACCTAAAGAGACACCTGGAGTGATAACATCTCCCACTTCAAAAGTGCACTCGACTCTATTCCTATCTACATAGATATTGTTTTGGTTGTATGACATTTGTTAATTGTCTTTGAGAGTCTTGAGGATGTCTTGACTCTCCTAGATCCAATCCTTGGATTTGGGAGCTCTTCTATCCCCAAATGCCAAATCAACAAATGAAGGAGCATCATAGCCATATAATGCTTGGAATTGGGTCATACCAATGGAAATATGATAAGTGGTATTATGACAATGTTCCCCCAAATTATAACATCCCCCAGCCCAACCGAGGGACATTACGATGTGAAATACTCATAAATACAAAACAATTTCTAACTAATTTAATTCATTTACAATTAACTAATTTCCTGTAGCTTTCAGCTATGAATTAAAAAATATTTATCTACTGTCTATAAACATAAAATAGGTGCATCTACAACATGTCAAAATAACATGAATACAGCTTCATACAATAACATATAAATCATTATCAAACACACAAAGTTCATGCACAACAAATAAACTCGTGAAATAACACAACAGCAAGATAAAACACTTATTTTTTGACAATGTTTGTGCAAACAACTTCTTGGGATGGATGTTCCACTCAACCATAGACTCACTAATCCAAATCTCAACATCTAGTCACCCCCGAGCTGAAGCTAGTAATACACAAAAGAAGGTGATCTCTCACAGTCCAGTCTCAACTTAGAAAACTCATAAGCCACTACTATATTCCTATAGATATCCTAATTTTCCACCAGCTCTCTTCCTCTTGACCTTCCCAACCCAAGGAATGTACCCATTCATTAATCCCATTCCCTCAAGCATCCCATTCATTTATCAGGGTCTCTCTGGCACATGTAGCTAGGAATCTCTCAACTGAAAACTCAAGGGAACCTGTTGCTAGGAAAATTACTAGAAAACCAACAACAAACACTTTGTTTTTTAGTGCAACTCACATCAGAGCTCACTCTTCAGCCCTGAAAACCTGGCTCTTTAGTTTCCATCTCCAAAATGCTCCAAATATGCTCCATCTTTCTCTAAAAGTTTCCCTCCATGGCTGCACCAGCTCCAATATCTCTTGCCCCTTCTCTACTTGCTCCTCATGCAAAAAAATGCCATGTGTAAAACTACTACACCCAACCCATACAAATTTCCTCTCTTTGGATTGCCTTTATTGACTCACACTCTTCCCCAAGATGATTGTACTCAACCCCCATGTTCCCAATAAATTTGGGATGTTACCACTCATACCCAACCTCCTACATGCATTTAATGATTGGTTTGGGGAACACTTAATCATAAATTGGAAGGTTCATATACAATTAGAAAATTTAGGAAAATGGTTTGAATTAATATACATGGGTAATTGCCCATTTGGACCCCTCTTGGCCATTATCCTAGACACTCCCCCCTCTTGTGGATTAATTCAACCACCATATCTTGTATGTGTTCCCTTAGCAGTTGGCATTACATTTTATTATTAAAACTTATAAATACAATTCACATATTCATTGCTTTGGTCATAGCCACACATTATATCTACATAAGCATTAATTAAATTGGGTATTATAGTGGGGATGTTACATTCCCCCTCCCCTACAATTGTGTGTCATCCTTAGTGCACACTATGTTGATATATATATATATATATATATGCAAATTTACATCACAATACTTAGAAAATAAAATTATGCATTTTTTACAATTCCAACAGTAGTTCCAACCATAATCTCCTGTTCCTATGAACTTGTTGACCCAAGGAATGCAGCATTCATTTATCAAGGTCCCCAGTGTAGTTGGCTAGGACTATGAGATGTGGTTCTGTCACTCTAGCTACTCAAAATGGAGTCTTTCTTTCTGTTTTCTTCAAAATTGTCAAAATTCTATGGGTATTATGCTCACATGTTTTCTTCATGCTCCCATGTAGCATCTTTAGGACCGTAGTAGGTCCATTGAACCTTTACCATACCTATGGCCTTGTTCCTGAGAACTTTGACTTCTTGATCTAGGATGCGTACTGGTTCCACCCAGAAATCCCCTTCGTGCTCCACCTGGATCACATTCCAATCAATTATGTGGTTAGGGTCATGCACGTATTTCTTTAATAATGACACATGAAATACATTATGCACTCTCATGGATGCAGGAAATGCTAGCATGTATGCAATTATCCCTATCTGTTCTAATATTTCAAAAGGTCCACAATATCTCGCTGCCAATTTTGGGAAACTTCTCAATCTTAGCAAACTTCTCTTTTCCTTTACTTTCAAAAACACATGTTCTCCCACATTGAAGTATCGAAACACTATATTTTGGTCTACATAATTTTTTTTCCTATCCTGTGCAAGCTTTAATTTCTTTTTTATCTTTTCCGTCTTCTCTTCCATTTGCTTCAATAAATGTTCCACAACAACTACTTTGTCTGCTAGATTATCCCAACTCATGGGAGTGTTACATTTTCTACAATGCGATGCTTCAAACGAACTCATTTTTAATGAGGCCTGATACCTATTTTTGTAGGAAAATTTAACTAAATGAATATAATCTTCCCATTTTTATGGTTGATCCATCACATACATTTTAAGCATGTCCTCGATTATCATGTTAGTCCTCTTTGTTTTTCCATCTAACTCTAGATGATATGTTGTGCTAAGATTTAAATTTATTCCAAAGTCTTTGAACAAACCTTTCCAAAAATTAGATGTAAACTTTGGATCTCTATCTAAAACTATTTCCTTAGACACTCCATGTAGCCTGGAAACTTCTTTCATCATGTAGATATCTGCAATATTTTATGCCTTGTGTGTTTTCTTTACTAGAATAAAATGTGTTTCCTTAGTCAATTTATCCACCACCACCATGATGGATTCATGTTGCTTCAGTGTTCTCAGAAGCTTTATAATAAAATCCACTGTAACAACTTCCCACTTCCATTCTAGAATGGGAAATGGTTGTAGTAAACCTACTGGAAGTTTATGCTCTATATTTACCTTTTGGAATTCTAGATATCTGACTATGTAATTGGCCACTTCCTTTTTCATTCCTGAACAAAAGTATTGGCTTCTTATTGCTACAATTGTCTTATAATATCCTAGGTGTCCAACATATGGAACATTATGCATTTCCTTCAAAACTGCATTTTTTATCTCACTAGAATTCGACACATATATTTTTCCCTTGTACATGAGAATTCCATCTTCTTTCAGCTCATAAGAATTAATTTGTTTTCTAAAAATTACCTTGCTATAATGTCTCTTTTATTTTTAAATAATTTTGATCTGAATTTGTTGCTCCAATAATTTGATATTTTAGATCAGTCTTTTTCATGATAATGGCTGCAATATGCACTTCATGAGCTCTCCTACTGAGTGCATTAGCCAATTGATTTTCCTTTCCCTTTATATGCTTAATTTAAAATTCATACTCACTCAGAAATTCTAGTCATCTAGTTTTTCTAGAATTTAGTGTTGCATGTCCAAACAAATGCTTCAGACCACGGTGGTCTGTCCTTAACTTGAATTTCTTACCCATAAGGTAATTCCTCCACATTTTGAGTGCATGTACAATTTTCGCTAACCCTATATCATGGGTGGCATAATCTCTTTCATGCTCTTTTAGTTTTTTAGACTCATAGAATACTAGATTATCCTTTTGACTGAGAACTCCACCAAGCCCTTCCTTGCATGCATCGGTGCACACAACAAAATCTTCGTCTGAATTTGCAATCTTAAATACTAGCGCACTTGCCAATATTTCCTTCAACTGCTAAAATCTGTTTTCACACTTGGAAGTATATTCAAACTTCACTCCCTTTTTTTGCAAGGAAGAGATGGGACTCGTAATATTTTAAAATCCTTTTATGAATATTCAATAATAGTTGGAAAGACCCATGAATGATATAAACTCTGTCACATTCTTTGGCGTTGGCCATCCTCTAATGGCCTCTTTCTTCTTAGGATCAAATTCTATCTGTGTTGTTGATATTATATGACCTAAGTAGTGAATCTTATTTTGATAAAAGATGCACTTACTTATCTTAGCATATCATTTTTGCTATCTTAAAACTTGTAACACCATTCTTATATGTTTCTCATGTTCCTCTTCCAACTTAGAGTAGATTAGTATGTCATCTAGGAGCAAAATTACAAACTTGTCGAGGTACTCCCTGAACACTCCATTCATCAAACACACAAACATTGTTGGGGCATTTGATAGTCCAAATGGTAATACCGTGAATTCATAATTTCAATATCTTGTTCTAAATGTTGTCTTGCTAATGTCTTCTTATTTAATCCTTACTTGATCATATCCTGATCTCAAGTCAATCTTGGAAAATATTCTTGCACCTTTCAGATGATCAAATAAATCATCAATTCTTGGAAAAGGGTATTTGTTCTTTATTTTGACCTTATTTAGTTGTCTAAATTCAATACATAGCCTCAAGGTTCCATCTTTCTTATTCATGAAAATAATTAGGGATCCCCAAGGTGACACACTTGGGTGTATATACCCCTTATTTAACAATTCTTCAAGCTACATCTGCAACTCTTTCAGTTCTAGTGTGTCCATTGTGTATGGTGTCTTTGACATTAGGGAAGCTCCTAACATCAAATTGATAGAGAATTCGATGTCTCTCGTTGGTGGAAATACTATAATTTCTCTACAAACATCTTCAAAATCATTCAAGACTAGATGGAATTCATTTCTTTCCACTTTGTCTTTTGCTACCTCTTCCATATGGGCTACAAAAATATGACATTCCTTTCTGAAATTATTTTTTTGTTGCATAGCTGAAATATCTCTAACAACTACTGTAATATCCCCAGGTAGAACCCCAACTGTAAATGTAATAATGTAGTTAATCTAGTGAGTTGTTTGATATATTTTGACATACATCTTTCATGGCATAGTGCACGCAGGTACTACGCAGTAAAAATGATGAAATGAGCACATTCCAGGATACCGCATGCAACAGCTTAAGTGTGCGCAATGTTGAGGCCAGGGAGCCTTTATGTATATGTTGTGTTTTATAGGCTGGTGAGCCATTTATTATAAGCTAGGATGCTTATGTTTTGAATTAGGCCAGAGAGCCTAGATGCTAAAGGCCAGTGCGCCTATTTTTGTATATGTATCATGATTAATATAAAATACATTGTTGCGCACAGACTGACCACGAGAAAAGAGATGGGGGACTAAGCTCCACTAGTTAGGGAAAGGGAGGGGTTAAGTTAAGGAAAGGGGCTAAGCTAGGGAGATTGAGCCAAAAAAGGAATATTATATTAATATTTCTTAAATCATAAAGTGTGGATAATTATTTTATCCTAAGTTCTAAAGTTGGGGACAAGAGGGCCAAAGTAGCTCCCAACATAAAAAGTGTCAAGTTGGGGACATGCATACATATTGTAGGGACATAGTTCATTTCCACCCCTCTCCATGACTCTTACCATCATCTTTTCCATCATTTAGCCATGATTTCCATGACCATTTTCACTCATGCAGTCAGTTATCCTCAGACATTCATTCCACTGTATTTGAACCTCTATCCATAGCCATTTTTTTGTGTGTAGTTGGTTAGTCCGGGAGCGGGACTGAAGAAGCGGTTTTCCAGGCCCGTGGGATACTGAAGAAGTAGGTTGTCAGGCCCATGGGTTATTGAAGAGGTAGGTTTTCAGGCCTGTGAGTAATTTCTCTCTGGGTGAGAGAATTGTTGGGAGGTGACTTCCTGAAGGTGTTGAACTGCATCTACAGGGTTCTAAGACTTCCTGTTCGGCCTGCTGCTAAAGCCATGGAAGGGAAGTGGGGCAGTCGAGGTACTGTTGAGAAGAGAATGGGCACACTTCCTTGGTTGGGACAGGCATGTGGAGAATGAGAGATTGTAGGTTGTTAGTTTGAGTAGGCACCTGTGATGGAGTCTTTCATGTTTCTCATGAGCCATTAGCCTGGTTAGGAACCCTTACCCGAGTGGAGTTTAGTTCTAGCTCGGGGGTGACCCACTATTGAGAGTGATGAACGGTGTGGTATAAGTCTGGGAGGTTTGTGGAAGGTCTTCACGTAGTTGGTAACATTCTTACCAAGATAAGTGTCAACTGTGTGATAAATTTACATGTTGCATTGTTATTTATGTGCATATTTTTATGGGTTATCATATGTGCGATTATAACTGTGTTTATTTTTATGAGTATTGCATGTATATGCTGCATGTATATGTTTAATTCTATTTCAATTTGAATCTGTGCATTTACATAATGTATTTTTTTGTTTATGTTTTATATATAAAGCTTCCGCAAGATTTTTGTGTGTGGATATGTTTTAATTGCATGCAAATAGAATATTGTATGTGACATAGCTCATTTTGGATGTTGAGTATGTTACAGTATGTTCCACATAGAGAACGGAAGTGTTCTCTAGCGTAGTGTGGACCAACATGGATGGTCGGGGACATTGCAAAACGGTTTCAAAGCTAAGTAAAGCATCTGAGTTGTGGCATGGCCCAGCCTGTTGGTGGCTGGGGATGTCACAAATTGGTATCAGAGCTTCAGTTTTCAACACTGAGCCTAGATGGGCCGAGAAAGTTGAGTTCAATCAAAATGTCACAGAGGATTTATTCGAAGTGGCCCAATTTCAGTTTGTAAAGCGTCCATGGTAAAAAGTAATAGCAACTGGGCAGAATTGGGGAAAAGCCCCAATTTTTGTTGTTAAATTCAAGAGAAAATGGAGAAATTCAGCCAAGTGATGAGATATTTCCGACTTAATATCTGTTCTAGCAAATTTGGATCTAGAATGGGTCAAATTTGAAGCTATAGTAAAGCCATGATAGATGGAGCAGAATTCGTAATTAAAATTCCCAATTCGTGAATTGATTTTGGGGAAATTCATTACAGAAATGTCAACCCACAAAGATTTGTTGTTGCAAAGGTTGAATTGGTGTTATTGGGGTGAAATTGAACGA
Organism: Picea sitchensis; assembly: GCA_010110895.2. NCBI lineage: Eukaryota > Viridiplantae > Streptophyta > Pinopsida > Pinales > Pinaceae > Picea > Picea sitchensis. The sequence continues at coordinate 21,412 of SNQJ01S0050819.1, read as the reverse complement.
ATTTTGTGGTTGCAGAATGTCTATGGTAAATTGGGGAAAAAGTTAGGAAAAATCCCCAATTTCTGTAGCGAAATTCACAAGGATTTGATGCACATAAAGGTGAATGTGCCCAGGTGGGCACACTAAAAATGCATGATGCGTAGTGAATATCTTGTGATAGGTAAAATTCGGCACTGCACGGAAAGGTATTGGCATTCTGGTGCGTGCGCTAAATTTCTGCGCTGCTCAGAAAAATGTTAGTGTGCAAGTGTGCGTGCTAAATTTCGGTGTTGCGCGGAGAAATGTTAGTGTGCAGGTGTGCACGCTAAATTTTGGCGCTGCGCGGAAAAATGTTGGTTTACAGGACCACGCGATAAATTTAGCATTGCATGGTGTGCACACACATAATAATGGCGGGCGTGGTGTGCGCAATGATGGCAGAGCATAGATGAGTTTGGTTGGTGTGTGCACAGTATGAGTATAAGTTGTCACGCGATAGTATAGTAAATGATGTGCGTAGACTATAAGTGCATGGTGGGATGTACTAAAATTTGGCATGGTGCAACGCACTGAGTGCAATGCATGCGAAATATCAGCACGCGATACAAAATTTGTGCGTGGTACAGAAACTGTGCGTGGTGGATATTGGCGCACGACATAAAAGTAGTACGCGCAAGTTAGTGGCGCGACGGAGAAGTGATACACAGTGGATTTAAGGTGTGCGAAGCATGATTTACCTTGTGTTGTTACTGCACATGGTAAATATGGGTGTACAGGTTTAAAGTGTGTGTACGTGAAGTTGTTTGGAGGGTGAACAATAGCAGAAAACCAGTGATTTTCTACGATGTTTCATATCATTTGAATGTCATCTTTTTGCAATGCATTTTTTAGAGCTCTCTCATGTCACTGGGTATATCTATAGAAAACATTGGCTAGATTTGGTTTGTTTTGGGGTTGTTGTTGAATGAATGGAAGAACGGAGATGACCTTTGGGCTATGGAGTCTGGAATGAGCAATGCATTGTCGAAACATTGAACTATCAAGAGGAGAAGGCTAATTAAGGTGATGAGTCTGAGTTTAATAGAAAATTTGCATGGTATTAGAGGAAAAATAAACACACAACTACATCAGAGAATTATTTAAAATGAATTCAGAGTTGGTTTGAGAAGAAATAAATATAGTCTAAATTTCTAAGCCGAGAGCATCTCAGAGATGAATTCTAGGTTTTATATTCCTCTGATTCAAACGGATGAAAGTGAAATATAAGCTTACAAGAAACACATACTATGAAAGAAAACCAAACTTATATTACTACCAGTTAGAACCTTTTCATAAACAGTCCAAAATCCGCTTCTACATTTATATATTCATTTTAATCCCAAAATTACAAAAAAAGTCTTCCTGCGCAGAGGGCAAGTTCCTTCCCCCTTCTTCTCCCTCGAGATAATACATAAATATAGAGGAATTATTTGTAGAATTTGAAACGCTCAGACTTCCGCATATTTCTAAAAATAGAGATAAGTTACAAAAAGGGAATGATTTAAAATAGCAGTTATCCTATTTAAAGGGACCATTTAAGAACAGGTCTATCATCTATGGGGCCCCTTTCCTCTACTACTAGCTATCCAGAATTTTGCTGAAACGTACTTACTTTTATTTGAGGACTCATTTCAGCTTAGCGATCTCCTCCTCTAGAGTATCTAACCAAACTGATTGATCCTCTCCAACACTTTCAGTTTTTTCAGCCGTGGTTTCTTTCTTCTGTCACTTGATTTGTTTCTTCTTAACAACTCACCTATTGATGACTAGATCCCTCATAATGGGATTCAGCCTGACTTCCAATTTCGAGTCTGTAGCAGGTTCTGTGTGGAATTTAGCCGCTATTATATGTGCAATTACCCTTTCCTCCTTACTCGTAGGTAAATCTACCATGTTTCCTGACTAACCAGTCTCACTGGATATATCTTTGTCCATGTACCTCAATTTTGTGGACACCGAAATGATTTTACAGAGATTAGAAGGTCGAGCAAATTTGGAGATTACTCCATTTATGGATAAGATGATGCCTCCATACTTGAGAATTGGTAGTTATAGAGTCCCAATCATGAATCACAGACAGACTTAAGTACAAGTACGTTGGTTTGCCATGCTTGGATAATCCATTTCAAATGATTATCTTTTGAGTTCATTACATGACGGCATTCATTGGACATCATACAACTATAAAGTACCGAACGAGTGAAATGAGGTGATCTGACTAACCGTAGCCCATCCCACGAGTGGTGGTTCTGACATATTGAAACACGTGACATCGGGACTTTGGAAAAAGTGGTTTCGACAACTCGCATTTCACCTCGATGTATCTCTGGAGGCACCACGTGTCTATTTTAAAAACCACAATGGTTTTCCCGATCTGCCTTCTTATGGTTAAGTCCCATGCAAGTTTTCCGCCCGATAGGGGCTCCAACCATTGATCTGGGTCATTTTGTGATCGATGGTTTGTTGAGTTATACCTCTTGCACCTCCACTATGTTCATCCATACACTGCCATATTTTGCAGAGTTAAAAACTTTGACTTATTAACAGATGAGAAGGTTGAATTTTAATTAAAAATAAGCAGAGGTACTCTGGGAAAGAGTGTTATGAAAAAATATTTCATAAGATGATCAAAAGCCAAGACCACAAAATGTCAAGGTATGAATCTGAGTGCAACCATAAAATCTTGGGAGGCCACTTCAGGAAGTCCACTCGTGTTAGTCAAGTATTCAATGGAATCTAGACAGAGGAATAGATCAGGTAATGAATGGATTAGTGAAAGTGCAATCACTCCCAAAAAAACCAATATACAGATTAAGCAATACATTGGAGTCAAATATTTTATAAAAGGAATTGACTTCTTGAATGACAGTAATCAAATAAAGAAAGAGGATTATTGCATATTGGATAAGGAGTGCATCATATCCATGGATTAGCTATGAAATTAGATTAATGCTTCCCTTATGGTTATCAGAGTGCGCAGTGGAAGCATGGTATGAAGGGCATTATTTATGATATTATAGAATTGGATTGTGCAAGGCAATTTGAAATTAGATTGGTCAAGACAAGAGAAAGTAACAGACAGCAAGAAAACCCAAGTATTGATATGATCAGTTAAGGAAAGGATAAATCAAGTACCTCAAGAAGGAAGTTGGTGTTAACTGTCCAAGGTTACACAGAAAACATGACTAGAAATAGAATTGGGTCATGTAGGAGTTGGATCAGAGGGATTTGAAAAATAAATGGATGTTGAAGATCCAAAGTCTACAAGACAACAAGATTGGAACCATAATTCATCCAAGTATGAATTGGGATAGATGGATCCAGGAAATAAATAAAATATGAAGGTTAATATCTTTTTAGTATTTGGATGGAAAAACAAAGGCAACCAAGAGTGTTTTGGCTAAAAAGTGCTCAGATCAGAAATATTCATGCACAGTAATTACAATGAAGAGAACTTGAAGTTTCAGGAATCCAGGAGAATGGAAGACTTCTAGGATAAACAAGGAAACACGATACAGGAAGAAAGAAATTGCTGCAATTACTATAGCATCAAGTATTTTATGCCTTGTTGGGACAGCCAAAGGGTGATAATGCTTGCATTTTTGCAAGTGTTGTTGATAATGTTGCTGCACACGGATGCAAGCAACATAAGGTTGGAATATGGAATTATAAGGATGATAAGGAAGCATGAGAACTTCTATAGTCATCATCTAATCATGTAGCATTAAACTCGTTTAATGGCAGCCATGCCAGTAAGTATCTATCTTTTGGAAATTATGTTGTATAATTGCCAAAGGGAAATCCAGGTAAGAATTTCCCCAAATTGAATTTTATACTACACTGTATGGTATTGTTTAAGTGCATTGACAGGATTAAGTTACCACTAGGTGTGGTAAAGGCTAGAGGCATGTTATATATATCAAAGCTTTTATCCTTTGAATGCACACGCTGACATAGTAGCATGTCATGTTAATTTGGTTATGAGGCAATAACCAGAGAAAATAAAAAGATAATAACTTGTTATAGGAATGATGCTAAGAAATCTAGTCATGTATGAGACCAGGACATGGTTGGATATGGAAAGGTATGGTTATAGAAAGGTTATGTGCCACATAGATACCCAATGAGCTTCCTACTTTAGATAAAACTTGGACTGCAACCTTTTTTCTAACACTAATAAACATTACAGAAGTATATTCTTGGTGTAGTGTTCAGGTCGAAAGGGAAGGCATCCAAGTAAATGGGAAGACAATGGGAAGTGTGTGGATATGGGGCAAGAAATTGACCAAATTTCCAATTTATGGATGGTGAGATGCATGACTTAGATAAATCTCATTCTAAAAATCAATGCAAAGGTTCATTGAATAAATAGGCATTGAGAGTTGCACTCATGCCTAGTAAGTGGCAGAGTTGCACTCATACATGATTGAATTGTATACTTAAATGCATTTTTCCAAATACATTTTGTGAGTGCATGTATATATGTTTTTACATGGAAATAATTATACTAATGGTTGAAATGTTACTAAATCACGAAGTCGAGAACATTTCAAGAATTCTTAAACATTGCAACAGGAAATTTGCAAGTGAGGTGGTCACAAGAATAGTAACTACAGAAAATTTATTGTTCAGAAAATTGAATAAGTGAACTTACTGTTGTTAATTATGAACATGCATATGCATAGAATGATGAGTCATTCTATTTGGTTAAATTGGTTGGTAATTGTGATTGAATTTTTAGGTGCAGACAACTCTAAGATCATTGCATAAGGTGATGTACATGTTGAATTATGATGTACAGAAAATACTGACAATTTGTTGGTTGTATGCAATATATAATCATTGTAGGAAAAGTGGTAATTAGCATGGTGCTTGTTGAAATCCATAAGGAAAATTACATCCTATTATTGCAACATCAATGAAAAATTATGAAATAGGATTTCATATTTTGCGAAAAAGTCGAATTCCTTATGAAATTAATTTTATTTCTAAAATGGAATTTTTATAATGCTCTCTCATGATAACCGCATGTGTATGATGCAGGTGAGATGATAATGATTAAATTTAGAACCCCTGGAGCCATGGTGCTCTAAGACTTCCTATCCGGCCTGTACTGGGGCCTTGGAAGGGAGGTTGAGTAGCCGATGAACTATTGGACAGTGAAGGTGCATACTACCTTGGGTTGAACAGGCATGTGGGGAAGAGAGACCATTGGTTGGAATGATGTTGAGGTTTGTTACCTTGTCCTAGACTTTTTGATATTGATTGTGGTCTGTGGTTATATTGGGAAGCCATTGTCCTGATGAAGTCATATCCCATGCTTGGGCATGATATGTTGCTGATAGTTTATCAATAGTGAGATATAAGGATGGATGAAACATCATGGATCTATAGCCAGTTGTTGCTTCAAAGAAGTTAATTGAAGCATGTAATAAGGAAAAATGAGCTGAATTATTTCTTGACGTGGCTCTATGGAATAGAGCAATTGACTTCAAGTTGCAGTATAAGTACCAGAATTGGTGACGGAAAGTAGATCACCAGATGGGTAACAAGATTTTAGTATCTAAATCTTGGAGAATTTAAATAATTTGAATGGTACATGGTATATAATGCACTGAGGATTTTTAAAATTTGTGTTGTATATGTATACATGATGCGCTAAGGACAGTGCATAAATAAGGGGAGGGGATTGTAATATCCATAGGTAGAACCCCAACTGTAAATGTAATAATGTAGTTAAGCTGGTGAGTTGTTTGATATATTTTGACATACATCTTTCATGGCATAGTGCTTGCAAGTATTGTGCAGTAAAAATAATGAAATGAGCACATTCCAAGATACCGCACGCAGCATCTTAAGTGTGTACGATGTTGAGGCCAGGGATCCTTTATGTATATGTTGTGTTTTATAGGCTGGTGAGCAAGTTATTATAAGATAGGATGCTTATGTTTTGAATTAGGCCAAAGAGCCTAGATGCTAAAGGCCAGTGCACCTATTTTTGTATATGTCTCATGATTAATATAAAATACATCGTTGCACGCAGACCGAACACAAGAAAAGAGATGGGGGACTAAACTCCACTAGTTAGGGAAAGGGAGGGGCTAAGTTAAGGAAAGGGGATAATCTAGGGAGCTTGAGCCAAAAAAGGAATATTATATTAATATTTCTTAAATCATAAAGTATGGATAATTATTTTATCCTAAGTTCTAAAGTTGGGGACAGGTGGGCCAAAGTAGCTCCGAACATGACAAGTGTCAAGTTGGGGACATGCATACATATTGTGGTGACTTAGTTCATTTTCACCCCTCTTCATGATTCTTACCATCATCTTTTCCTTCATTCAGCCATGATTTCCATGACCATTTTCACTCATGCAGTTAGTTATCCTCAGACATTCATTCCACTATATTTGAACCTGTATCCATAGCCATTTTGTGTTGTTGTAGCTAGTAAGCTAGGGAGAGGGACTGAAGAAGTAGGTTGTCAGGCCTGTGGGACTAAAGAAGTGGGTTGTCAGGCCCGTGAGTAATTTCTCTCTAGGCGAGAGAATTGTTGGGAGGTGACTTCCTGAAGGTACTGAACTACAGCTACAGGGCTCTGAGAATTCCTGTCCAGCCTGTTAGTGAAGCCCTGGAAGGGAAGTGGGGAAGATGAGGGATTTTTTAGCAGAGAAGGGACACACTTCCTTGGTTGGGACAGGCATGTGGGGAATGAGAGATTGTAGGTTGTTATTTTGAGTAGGCACCTGTGATGGAGTCTTTCTTGTTTTCCATGAGCCGTTAGCCTGGTTAGGAACCCTTACCCGGGTGGAGTTCAGTCCCAGATCGGGGGTGACCCACTGTTGAGAGTGATGAATAGTGTGGTCTAAGGCTGGGAGGTTCATGGAAGGTCTGCACATAGTTGGTGACATTCTTGCCAAGATAAGTGTCAACTGTGTGATAAATTTACATGTTGCATTGTTATTTATGTGCATATTTTTATGGGTTATCATATGTGCGATTATAACTGTGTTTATTTTTATGGGTATTGCCTGTATATGCTGCATGTATATGTTTACTGCTATTTCAATGTGAATCTGTGCATTTACATAAGATATTTTTTTGTTTACATTTTATATATAAAGCTTCCACAAGAGTTATGTTCATGGATATGTTTTAATCGCATGCAGATAGAAAATTGTATGTGACATAGCTCATTTTGGATGTTGAGTATGTTACAGTATGTTCCACACAGAGAACAAAAGTGTTCTCTAGCATAGCGTGGCCTGGCATGGATGGTCGGGGATGTTAGAAAATGGTTTCCGAGCTAAGTAAAGCGTCTGAGTAGTGGCATGGACCGGCCTGTTGGTTGTTGGGGATGTTACAACTACAGCTCTTGAAATGCCTTGAATCTTGCTTTGCTTCCATTCCTCATCAAGACATGTGATTGTCCTCTTATAACAGTCTAGGGAAACATGGTGTTTCTCTAACCAATCCATGTCAATTAGACAATCATATGAACCCAACGGTATGATTTTTACATCTAACTTTGTGCTAAGTCCATTCATGTCTATCGAACAATATTTAACCAACTCATTGATTTTCCTCTTATCCCTCGTGGGTAACTGAACTAACCAAGATTTCTTATGCCTACTCCTTTTCAAGTGAAATATTTCAACAATGTTAGCATTTATGTAACTATGGCTAGCTACAGAATCAATAAAAATTGTTATAGGATGGTTGTCAATCTTACCTTCCACTTCAATCATGGGGGATTAATATTCAACTTGCTTGTTGTACAAGGATGTATAAATCCTTGGCATGCCTCCTGCCATGTCTTCCACTGTTTCAGCCTCTTGAATGTTGTGTAAATTCCTCATTATTTCTCCTTTGTGAGGGAAGTCCCTATATAAACGATTTCCCTCACATTCCCAACATTGTATAGTTTGTTTCCTTGGCCTTTTCTCCAATGAATATGCATTATTGTGATCATTTTGGGTTTACTGAACTTGTTGATTTTCTTGGGATTTATTCTTGAAAAAGGGTGTCTTAACACCTTTCTTTCTTTGATCCTTTTTCCCTTTCATCTTGTCATTCCAATCCTTTTGGAACACTGACCTTCCTTTGCTTCGCTCATAAATTTGACTTTCTCTTCTTATGGTTTCTTCCAAAGTCTCAAGGTTATCATATTGAATCTTGTCACTATAGAAGGAGGGTAACCCACTTAAAAACCTTTGGATTTTGACCTTCTCATATTTGATGTAGTCAACATGCTTCAACAATTCAAAGAATATTTTCTCATATTCCTCCCTTTTCATGGTTCCCAACTTGAGTTCAAACAAATATTTCATCTTTATTTCATATTAATTCTCAGACAAATATTTATCTTGGAAATATACTTTGAAATTACTCCATGAGATCTTATTCTCATCATGTTTCTTGGCTTTCTTAAGTTGATCCCACCAAACAACTGCCTTTCCTTGCAAGTGGTAAGTTGCAATTATAGCTTCTACCCTGGAGTGGTAATCATGCAGTTGGAAATATTTCTTCATTTCCAACAGCCAAGCCTCAACCTATTCTAATTTCCAGTGCTCACCATTAAAAGTAGGTGGCTTGATCTTCTTGAGTTCACCTTGCAAGATGTATTCCTCAGGCCTTTCTATTTTCCTTCGAACAAGAGACACACTTGGGTTTCTCCCTGGCCCTGAACTTGATCACATTCTTCTAGTGTATTGTCTTAGATAATGATGGAGCCTTCTCATGCTCCTCGATTGCCTATCATTTTAATGATCATCCATTTTTCTATGGGATCTTGATGCTGACACTTGCCTAGAACTAGATTCTTGCTTGGTGCTAGCTTATGAAACATGTTTAATCTATGAAGCATCTCTTATTTATCCTTCATAATCATTTCATTACCATCTCTATAGCTCTATACTTCTCTATGCAAGCTTCTCATAGTGATAGGATCATATCTATATCTTCTTCAATTTGACTATGTCTCAACATTCCCCATGCTGAAATGTATACCTCTAATCTCTTGATCATGGTTGTAATATCCCCCAACATATTCCATAACTCTAATCCTCATAGAAGAACTAAAGTTTCTTTTATGTACCTCTAATTCTGCAAGAAATGTGCATCTAATAATTATTGTTAGAAACATGCATAATATAAAACATTCCATCCATTAGAATATAGGTTATTTATTCATCAATTTAAGAAGGACACATTGCACCAATTCAAAATTATAGATTGATAAATTTCTTCTACTCTTTAATACCTTTCCTACGACTATTCATTTACTCAAATCTAAGCTCCAAGATGAGATTTATGGTTTAGAGAATTTTAGGTTGTTTTACCCAATTTATCCCCGCATGCTACGTGTGTCTTATTTCTCTTCTTTCACATTTAGGTACCCATAACCAAAATTCGACTTCACCAATGGCTTCTATGGGTCATAAGATTTCCATCAACTAATCCTATGCCCAAAACATACTTATGAGCATGGAGTTATGCCTTCTGGAAGTAAAATTGGTGCCAAAATTTTACCCTCATTGTTTTGGTTGTAACTTTCTTATATGAGCTCTGTTTTGTAAACCATTTAGCTCACTGGATATCTCTGTCTGCGTTATTTTATTTGAGCTGTAAGGTACACTTTGTTCTTGTGGGTTTTTATTGATTAAAAACATCATTTAGTCCCTCAAAAATGCCTTGCAAGTTAATGACCTTCAAATACCACAATAATTGCATACAATTGATTGTTTTACTATGTTAACATCCTTGTAAATCTTACCCATTGATCTCAAATCAAGAGAAACATCAACAATTGATATTACTCTATCGACCATCGATGATGGGTATCCCCCTTTAGGCTCGCATAACATTTTTCCCAAATTATTGATTCGATTATCGGTCCATTTCCTTGACACCCAATTTGCACACATCTCTAAAACTCCCAACTTGATCATTGACCATCGATCGTCGGTGATATTTATTGCTTGATGAACACTTCTGAAATTTGGTCGATGCTCAACTGTCGAATTTCAGACGATCCTTGGCTAACGTGGCAATTGTTGATGTGCCATGACTTGTGGATGTTAATGTGGCATGACACGTCATTTTGAGGTTTCAACTTGGCTGATGTGCCATGACACATGGATGATGACATGGCATGCCACATGGAAGATGATGTCATTATCCTATTTTATTCATCAACCATTGGTTTATTCTCTTAGACAACCTAGAAAAATCACCGAATCGATCGACGCATGAACACTATCTCATCAGCCATCGATGATTTGTCTTGCCCATTGTTACCTATGATTTTGATCATCATGATGATGTATTGATGATGGTGTACTCAGGCACTTCATTAGAACTTTCTCCTGAGAAAAGTTACCTTCATCTTTTTCCAGAAATCACATTTTTGAAGACTGTTCACAGGCTGCTAGTATATTTGCCTGCGAGAATGCATGATTCTCTCAGGCTTCCTTAAGCCAGGGTGCGAGAAGTTCGCACTGTGTTGAACTGCTAGGGTGCGAACTCTTTCTAAATAAGGGAAAAATATGAATTCTCGAGGCTTCTAGAAGGGAATCTTCTAGAAGGATGAGATGGCATTCGAATGGTTATCCTAGTACTGGATTCCCTGATATTTTGGGATCATTCTTATCCAAGTAACCAATTCATTCTCTCCTATATATTGAGTGAATTCTCAAGGAAAAGGTTAAGAAAACAAGGTTAAGCAAAACATCGGAGAATTGGTGAAAGATTGTGTGAAGGACTGATGCTACAGTAGCTAAGAACTCCAACAAGTTTATCAAAGGTGGTTGATCTTCTTCATGCAAGTGAGCAAGTGTGTGTGTCAGAGCCAAGGGCCATCGAAAGGAAGTTTGTGACATCAAGGCTCAGGTTCTAATATTTACTTTCCATCAATATGATACAGTAATATGTCCCTTCCCCATAAAGCTAACTCCACTTTATTGTATAACTCCTTGATCATATACATAGATTGATTGTTGAATAGATTGTGCTTTCTTCACTTTGGTTGGTTTGTGTTGTCTTGGTCTTGGCTACACAAGAGCACTGGAGCGAAGCAGGAGAAACAAAGACCATAGGAAGCGATAATAAGGTATGTTCTTTGTTCTTGCCTCCTATTTAATTCAATGGTTAGAATCTAGGGAAAGAGTCATATTTTGTCTTTCTTTGTTCTAGATCCAGGTGGATCTAGGGAGATCGGTTTGTGTCCGCACTTACGGATTTATCCAACAACAAAATTGGCAACTCCACTGGGGAACGGATTGTTTCTTAGTTAGTCTAGTTTCCCTTTCTTTGATTGCTTGTTTTCTGGTCTCTGAGTCTATGGGAGATCCATCAAGACTCTCTGGATTTGA
>SNQJ01S0050818.1:25668-72161 GCA_010110895.2 Picea sitchensis | reverse complement strand
AAGAAATGGAAGCATTATTTGTTGGGAAAAGAAACCATTATTCACACAGATCATCAACCTTTGTAATATTTACAATCACAGTCAAAGCTACAACAAGCTAGGCACTTCAGATGGATGGGTTTTCTTCAACAGTTTCATTTGGTAATCAGTTATAAGAGGGGAATTTTTAACAAAGTCGTTGATATGCTTTCCAGGCCTATTGTTAGTGCTTCAGTTATTCTTAAGCAGAGTCCTATAATGCATGAAAGTTATGTGGAACAATATGCTTTAGATACTGACTTTAAGTGTATGAAACTTTGTGCCACTCTAACCATGTTGAAGAATTGGATTATCATGTGCATAATAATATCTTGTATCATCTTGGCAAGTTGTGTATTCCACAGGGAGAAAGAATCAACATCATAAGGGAAGCACATTTTTCTCTTATTGCTGGTCATTTTGGTGTAGGCAAGATAGTGGCTAATTTGCAAAGATACTGCTACTGGCCTAAGATGAATGAAAGTGTTTCACGATATGTTCGAGGATGTTCATTGTGTGCTACAAGTAAACCTAGTAATCGGAATTTGGGTTTGTACACTCCACTTCCAGTTCCTTCTCGACCTTGGGAAAGTATTTCCATGGACTTTGTTGGTGGTTTAACTATGTCGAGAAGAGGTCATGATTATCTTTATGTTGTGGTTGATCTTTTTAGTAAGATGTGTATTTTGATGCCTTGTACTAAGAAGGTAACAGCAGAACAAACGACACAGTTGTTCTTTCAAAATGTTTGGGTGCATTTTGGTTTGCCCAAGTCCATTATTTCTGATCGGGATTCTCGATTTGTTGGAATTTTTTGGTCGAGTTTGTGGGCACTTATGGACACTAAGATTAAAAATAACACATATTTTCATCCGTAGACAGGTGGTCAGACAGAGGTGGTGAATCATACAGTGGTACATATTCTTCATGCTTATTGCAGCAAGCATCCTAAGCTTTTGAATGAACATTTACACTACGTTCAACATGCATACAATCGAGCTAAGCACTCTTCGACGCAAACGTCGCCATTTGAGGCATGTTTTGGCTATTTGCCCAAGTCGCCTTTAGATTTTATCTTTGGGAAAGATATTGTAGTTGATGGTCAATATGACATTGATAGGGCAGAGAAGTTCATTGAACAAATTCAGTCGATACATTAGGTGGTGCAAGAGCAGTTGGAAAAGAGTCAGGCCAAGTACAAAATGAGACATGACAAGCATCGTGTTGATCACAGTTTCGAAGTTGGTGATGAAGTTTGGCTTTACATTAGCAAGGAGAGGCTTAAAGGGGAAGGTAAAAAGTTGAAACCGATTCGATATGGTCCCTTCAAGATTGTTGAGAAGATTGGTAACAATGTTTTTCGTTTAGATTTGCCTCATTATATGCAGATGTATGCAGTTGTTAATGTTGAGAATTTGAATTTGTATGAACCTCCATTGATTGATGATCAAGGAGAGCATGTTAAAATTCCTTCCATAGATGATTTTTCTCCAGAGTATGTAACATAACTGCAGGAAGACACCATCCTTGATAGAAGGATGCGAACTTCGAAGCGAGGAAATGTGGAGTATTTGCGAGTTGGTCTTAAAGGGACGAATCCAAGCAAGGCCAAGTGGATTGAGGTTGGAAGGGTGAGGGAACTATACCCTCATCTTCACATAGATTGAGATAGTCTTTTGGACAATGTTACACGGTTGGTGATGAAGTTTGGCTTTACATCAGCAAGGAGAGGCTTAAAGGAGAAGGTAAAAGTTGAAACCGATTCGACATGGTCCTTTCAAGATTATCCACAAGATTGGTAACAATGTTTTCGTTTAGATTTGGCCCATATATGCCGATGTATGCAGCTGTTAATGTTGAGAATTTGAAGTTGTATGAGCCTTTATTGATTGATGATCATGAGAGCATGTTCAGATTCCTCCATACGGCGATTTTTCTCCGTGGTATCTAACAGAATCATAGAAGACACCATCCTTGATAGGAGGGTGCGAACTTCGACGCTGAGGAAATGTGGAGTATTTGCAAAATGGTCTTAAAGGGACGAATCCAAGCAAGGCCAAGTGGGTTGAGGTTGGGAGGGTGAGGGAACTTTAGCCTCATCTTCACATAGATCGAGATAGTCTTTGAGGTCCAAAGCTTCCCAATGGGAGGTGTGACTGGGATCAAATTTTGCTCAAATTTCAAAGTGCTCAAAATGCAATTTAAAGCAAGAGCCATTAAGGCCCGCCTTCGCTTCCTGATTTTGGTGGTATATTTATTTTGTCAAATGGACTGTATGGAGAAGATATCGCGACATGTTCGCCAAGACAAACGTAAAAATTTGATGCCTGATTATAATTAACCAGACAGCCCAGACGGCCCGATGTGGCGTGACCGTATGACCATGGGCTGTGGGGTGATGTGGCAAATGTTGGTTGGTTGATAGATTGTGAGTCGAGATGACACGTGGTCCTGCTAGATGGAAATGATAGTGAGGACACGCGGCTCAATCCGCGGGCTTCACTTGTCACTCATTGGTTGGCTAGTAGTTGTATGTAAAATATATGGGAGTCCTCATACACCTCCCACCTCCCTAACACCTAACGCCAAGCATCTAATCACCGACCATTGGGCCACGAGTTATTTCTTATTTAACATATGGTTTCACTATTATTTGAATTCGCTCTCATTGTATTAAATGGAAAGGGGGGCGTTGAAGTAGCTGGTCGGGCTTAGCCCCGACCAGTGGTTCCGTTATACCATATAACTGTGTATTAAAATATATGGCGCGGGTTATAACCCAAAGTTTTTACATGACCATATTAATATGTTTACGCGCAGGGTTAACACATATAGCCGTGGGTTTTGTTATGTAACATATGACCGATGTATAATGTGCGCGAGAGGTTAGTTAAACGGTTGTGTAATGACTTAACCACTTTTTACTTCACACGAGGTCACATGCGCCATATGCACAGGTGCCTAGGCTAGGGGCTGATGGGCCTTTAACCGCTTCTATCGTTTAACCGCTGGCTGCTGTTTGCCGGGTTTTTACGCCATAACGCGCAGGATCCGTTCATTTCAAAAGGGTGTGTTTTGTAGATGCAGACAACAAGCTTGAAGAGGGGACTTCCATGAGGCATAACTTCTTCATTTTTCGATCGGTTGAGGTGCCGAAAGAGCCCGCATGGTTTGGGACGCCTCAAGCCATTGGAGCAAATGGGTTTGTCGCTTTGAGCATTGTAAGACATGTTTTTGAGCACTTTGAGCAATTAATAATAATGATCCATTGGAAGTTGGACCAGAGATGTAGCCCATAAGAGGGGTGAACTCCTTTATCACTTTTGTGTTATGTGTTTATGTTCAATATCACGCCCAACGCATGTCCTCAAATTCATGTCCAACCTCGCATGCCAACTCACTCTCGCCCTTCATTTTTAGATCACATATAGTCTATGTTCTCTGATAACTGAAATCTTTTTGGTTGTTCAATTTAGACTTTTTCTTCAAGTTCCCCCATTCAAAAGTTGATTTTACGTCCATCCGATATATACTTTAACATTTTTGGAGCATGCATGCTTTCAAAGTAAACATATTGTTTCCATTATGGAACCGGGGCAAATGTCTCTTCAAAGTCGCATTCCTTCAACTGCATATCCTTTACATACCAATCTAGCTTTGTTCCTTGTAACTTATCCATCTTCATTCATTTATTCCCTCGAAGACTCATTTTGTGTCGACACACTTTATTCTTGGTCTTTGAACCAATTCCCAAGTGTCATTTTTCTCTATTTGATCTAATTCTTCATCCATGGCCTTATTCCAAAATTCATCCTGTTGGCTTCTTCAAAATAGTTTGGTTCAATTGTAGATAAGAGTAATTGGTGTGTTTGTTCTAGTGAACTTATTTTCTTCTAGTTCCAACTCCCCGTGATCTCTTTGTTTCTGATAACCTGATCTAAAGGATGATTCTTTGTACTCGTATGCTAGGTCTTTGGAGACTCTTGTTGAACTTGCTCTTCTCGCTTCTATCGGATTCTCTTCATCTCATCTTCTTCTTCTACTTTTCATCTTCTCTTCTTCTAAAAGTTGTTCCATTGATTTGTTTTCTCCTTTCTTTGATTCTATGCATGTTTCACCAATTGTTACATTTATGTTTCTCTTTCCACAACTTTGTTTAATCTATATTGTAACACTTGTATGCTTTCCTTTGTACTTGAGTAAACCAACAAGTATTCATTTGGATGAATGGAGGGAAAGGAGGAAGGATGGAATGGAAGGAGGAATGGATGGAAGGATGGATGGAGGATGGCCGGATGGATCGGAGGACGGAATGGATGGAATGGATGAATGGATGGAATGGAGGATGGATGGAGGGAGGACGGACGGATGGATGGAGGACGGACGGATGGAGGAAGGATGGACGGAGATGGATGGATGGATGGAGGAGGAATGGATGGAAGGATGGACGGAATGGAATGGATGGAATGGATGGAATGGAAGGAATGGAATGGACGTGGAGGAAATGGAATGGAGGAATGGATGGAGTGGAATGGACATGGATGGAGGACGGACGGATGATCAGTGGATGGATGGACGATGGATGACTACAGGATGGATAGATGGAGGATGGAGGGATGGACAAAGGATGGATGGACAGGATGGAATGGATGGATGGATCGGGATTGATGGATAGTGGATGGATGGATCTGGATGGATGGATGGATGGAAAGGAGGATGGATGGCCGGAATGGACCGGATGGATGGATGGATGGAGGAGGAGGATGGATGATGGAGGAATGGACGGACGGAAGGAAATGGAATGGATGATGGAATGGATGGACCGGACGGAATGGATGGATGGATGGAAAGGATGGACGGACCTAACTTTAACAACAAGAGAAGCATTTTCATCAAACTTTCTAGTCTCACATGCCTAGTTTCCTTGGATTAGTCAACAACCCTAACTTGAAGTAATCATAAATTTGAACTTGTAATGTATAAAGATCTAAAAACTGATACACAATGCTCTTTAGTGTGTGTTTTATGCATTTCCTCCATGTTTCACTACTTGAACCTCTCAAAAAGATTTATAGCAAAAATGGCATACCTTGTTGAATTCTAGCTATTCTAGAGAGCTTAATTTAGAGCGGCCCCGCATCAAATATTCGCTGCTGAAATGATCTAAAACTGTTACAAAGAATACTAAAGAATGCACCCTAAACAACACATTTGGTCTCACTAGAATTTGGATATTTTATAGAATATATGACGTTTTTACCCTAAAACCCTGCTTGGACTTGTTTCCGTGACTAGCTACAAACTCTATTTTCACTTGAGTGTAATCCCAAAAATAAAACAACCCACCAGCTGAATTTTTACCACAGATACTTGGGTATGTTGTTCAATGGAATAGCAATTTCACTATCCTAATCATTATAGAAAAAAAGTTATAGTGAAAATGGTGAGATGACCTCGTGAAATAACATACCTTAGAAAGCACCATCAAATTTTTTTATCTTTCATTTCCCCGCCTTCTTTCTTCACCTTCCCCTAAATTCGCTTATATATACTCCTTGGTTACCTCAAACACATATAGATATTCAATATGCTCTCAAGTGTGATCTAAATTAGAGAGCCTTGGCTCTTATTTATATACCTCCAAGTAGCTTCCTTAAAAACATCTTCTAGGTCACTTGCCCACTTTCCCATTTTAGGGTTAACCAATTTCTAATTTCTCCATTAAATTTATTATTGAAATAATTTATTTTGTATTCACTTCTAAATTATAATACACTCATCACTTCACTTTTATTATTTTACCTTTTAAAATTTTTAAACCACTTTTGACTCCTTTGACCTTTGGGGCTTCTCGATGACATGAGGGTCCTCCAACTGAAGGTCATAACTCTCAAACATGAGGAGTTATGACATTCCACATACCACTAGAAATGGAATGACATGTACTCATCCATCTAGAATAGTATTACCTTCAAATATACCAAAAGCATACCATTATCCATCAAACAAACTTGGGTCCATACTCCAAACCTCGGTTCTCCAATCTCACATGGTCATAACTCTCTAACTCCTGCGTGAGGAGTTATGTGGCGCTCTACATACCACCAGAATGGTATGACAAGCACTATCCATATAGTGGATAGTTTCCCTGAAAATTCCCACTGCCTCTTTCATCTCATTATTCCCACAATTAAGCATGGGTTCTCTTACTCTAAAGCCGCCTTCCCATGAGGGCTTTCACCATAAGGGGACCACTTGAGTTCATCCATTACTTCTTTATCAACCATGACAAAACAATAATGAGTCATATTTACATCAAACAAGCTTTGGGTTCACTACTCCAAACCTTTGTGCTAATGGTATTCTTCTTCAAGGGTTGACATCAATGACAACCAACCTTAATCAACATTAGAAACCCAAAATGAAGAAGGGGATTTGATTTGATGATGTAGATTTAACACAAGAATCCCAACATAATTATTTTATTAAGCAAATGAAACATAAAATAGATAGATGAAAAATTGAAAAAATGGACTGAAAAAACAAAATGAAGAAGGGTATTTGATTTGATGTTGTAGATTTAACACAAGAAGCCAATCATAATTATTTTATTAAGCAAGTTGTGGCAAGGATGGTATATAGTTTCCACAAGTAACCCTCAAGATAGAAAACAAAGGCTATTGATGACTTCAAATACAACTTCCATCAACATCTCCATCAACATCCCCTACCCATAAGGGAATTCCTAACCATCTCCATCAACATCCCCTACCCATAAGGGATACAAATCTCCATCAACATCCCCTACCCATAAGGGAATTCCTAACCATCTTTACCCTCGTGCCTTTTAAAAATCAACCATGTTGGGGTAAATCTTTTAAGGTGTGATGCTTCAAGGATTTCTATATGAAAGTATATAGACAACAACCGCCTAATTAATTTAGGCTTTAAAATATAATTTATATAGAATGGACTCAGATTTGAGGCATGCATCCTTATAGGCAATTTTAGAAATTATAAATTATTATAATAATTTTGTATTATTCAATTCACTTTTTTAACAAACATAATACGATATCAAATATGTTATTCTAAAGATTTTATAGTAAAATTAAAGATTTTAAAGTAAAATTATTATGTGGACATGTATTTTACAATTTAGTAGTAAGAAGATGTGTAATTTGTTTTTAACGTTTAACCTATAAATTTTAAAAAATTAATAACAAGTACTAATATTCATTTTAAAAAAAAAATTAATAACAAAATATTATTTTAATATTCAATTTAAATAAATAAATATTATATATAATAAAAATTATATTATATTATATTATATATATATATATATATATATATATATATTCAATAATTACTATAAATGAATTTTGGAAATTAACTTTTCAATAAAATCTCATGTTAAACCTATTATAATTTAAGCAAAGTTACTAAAACCTATGTCTCCGTAGTAGGCACATAGGTTAAAGATAAAACCATTATATAGTGCATTGGTGATTAAATAAATGCTTACAAGGAAGTTGCTTTGTTGGAAACCTAATTTGAATCATATCAAGACAAATCGCACATAAAAATCTTCACCATTACTTGTGTCAAGTAGTCTTTCATAAATAATAATCGTTGGTGAAGAATAAACCACTAATAAAGATGTTGTTGGATGAGTATGATGGCTAGAAATAAATCATTGTCTTAGTTGATTATGAATTGTCTTAGTTGATTATGAAGATCAAATTCTTCAATTTTGAATTGTATAAAAGAAGGATGAAGATCGACTTCCTCTCTGTTGATCACATTTCCATCCTGACCCTTTCAAATATTTGTCTTGCCTTTTCCATAATTACATCATTATTCTTGCAATTGAAAGTAAATCAATGGTTAATATCGCACATAAAAATCCTCACCATCACTTGTGTCAAGTAGTCCTTCAGAAATAATAATAGTTGGTGAAGAATGAACCACTAATAAAGACGTTGTTGGATGAGTATGATGGCTAGAAATAAATCATTATCTTAGTTGATGATTGGGATCAAATTCTTCAATTTGAATTGTATAGAAGAAGGATGAAGATCGACTTCCTCCCTGCTAATCACATTTCCATCCTAGCCCTCTCAAATATTTGTCTTGCCTTGCCCTTAATTACATCATTGTTCATGCAATTGAAAGTAAATCAATGGTTAATTACTATCTCAAGGTTAGAGAGGAAATGATTGTTATTCTCCCTACCTGGGTTTCGATTCCTATAAGTGGTATGTTGAGCTCATAACAAGTATATTATTGTAATGGCTTGTTCTGTTGTTTATTACCTTGTATTCCGCTTACCTCGGGTACCATCCTCTAAATGAGGAAGTCCTTAGGGGTATTCCCTGGGATTCGTGAACTCACAAAAAAATAAAAGTAAATCCATCTTAACTCAGAATTTATTGTGTAGAGAGAGGGATCAAATCTCTAAGGTGCAAACTTTTAGAACACAAAAACTTAAGAAGAAGTTTGCACCATTAAAATTTGGTCCCTCTTGACATATTATAATCTAGAATTAAAATAAATATACATTGATACCAAATATCTAAAATCAAATTTATAACTATATTGCTAAACCATGAACTTTTCATGTAATTAAAAATTTAATTACGATAATACAATTATATAGCCTAATGGTTAAGAAGATGTGTTTCCTCCTAGAGGTCACAAGTTCAAATCCTGGGGTAGGGTATACCCATAGAATTTAGCAGTAAATTCATTGCGCAAAGGGGGTCCAGTGCCGTCCAACAATCATAATTTCATACACCAATTTGGTGTTCATTTGTCGGACCTTTCAAAATGATTTCATATTATTATTATTATTATTATTATTATTATCCAACTCTCCATAAATAAAATAAACATAATATTTATGACTCGATTACAATGACTCTAACTATGGACAATCCAGAAGATCTCTCTACATAATATTTATGTTTTTTAATCGTTATAATATATCATACGGATGGGGTGCCAACCGTTGGAGCAAGAGACACCCACGTGGAGCCTCGAGCCGCCATCACATCCACGTCTAGATGGCCATCAATTCTGGAGCAAGGTGAAGGACACTGGTTTGTAGGAGATGATACAAACTCGAGTCATGGAGGTACAGGGTGGCCTATGCGAGGATAGAAACATGAGAGTAGGAACTATGATACCGGTTGAGTACCAAGAAAGTACAGAGTTGGTGATGAGGAGTAGTAGGAAGGTTATTACACAAGGAAGAAGGACAAGGTATGGTATTCATGGTAGGAAGAGGTGGAGTGGTGATGCTCTGAGGGTGACGACGAAGCCTCAAACTCAAATGGGGGATTTAAACATGAAAGAAATGGAGGACTTGGTGTCAAGGATGCATCTCCACGCAAAGGAAGTTTGGGGAAACCTTGAGCAATGGAAGTCAGGCGGAGATAGGGAGGGACAGACTTAGGGGGGGCTCTACCACCTTGGTTTGTGCTACCATCCCATGTCACAATTGGAATTCACAATGGAAGTTGGTAGGGGGTCGAGCGAGACTCGTATTGGCACTAGCAGGTAATATTGGTGGTTGTTGGGGTTTGAGGGTAATCTCAGCTCTATGCAACGTGAGGTGGTTTTTTTCTGGCTCATAGGTAAGATGACTAGGAAATAAACCAAGGGAAGAACATGAAGATGTGTCGGGTGATTTGGTCTCCCTTGTCGTGTGGTCCAATGGCTCGAACCATAACAGCTCAAGCAATGTGTGAGGGGGGACCCATTTTCACAACCTCTGCATGGATTATAAGAAGAAAGAAGTTGTAAAAGTGGAAGAGGTTGTGCACAAGGAGCAAAGAGAAACCTCAGCGAATGAAATTCTAGAAGAGGTGATGGATTGGGTTCCTGGCCCAATCCACTCGTGCACTCGGGATACCAAATATTTCAAGTTATCTGAAACATATTGGAGAGTGAAGGCTATGGTGGGACAAGCATTGGAGAAGCAACGCGAGGAGAACATTACCATCGTGCATGTCATTTGCATTTTCGAGGGGAAGTTTGAGCTCCTATGCAAAGAGCATTTATGGCTTAGGTTCAAAGTTCATCTTGAGGGGTAACCAAGAGTATCAGAAAGCCAGCGAAATGGAACCTCCAACTTTGAGGGGACCAAGGAGAAGCCGATCATAATGGATGAAGACCAAATGACTCCAAGGTCTAACCAAAAAAATGCTAAGGGAAATGAGTCTCTCAACCATGCAAGTAATTGATAGGTTTAAGCCCCGAGTCTTGTTTTGCTTTTGAGCCCCGAGTCTTGTTTTGCTTTGATTTTGACATATTTACAGTCATGTTGGAACTTTATAAATATATCTCTAGTTTGAATTATTATATGTCTATGTTTGAATAAATCCCAGATACTCTCAGAGTAAGTAATATAATAGTAGTGATGTTAATAGCAACAACGGGTGATCTAAATACTTGATTAAGGATCCATTTTTTTTTCATGGCAAGCCCTCGTGATAAGCTTGTATTTTTTTACGGTATATAATAGAAAATCTTATCTTAACCATGCTTTAAAAAAACCAATATAATATATATTTAAATTTATATCATGATAAAAGTAGATACTTTTAATACTTTTAATAATATTTTTACACTAGATTTTTATGATTTGGATCTCACAACTTTGGGAATAATTTTTAAAAGAATAATTTATTTTAAATTATGTTCCTCCACAAAGCATTGTGTATCTAAGTTATAGTTTTGACAAAAATGAGTTTATATTTAAGTTTATGATTTCATAATAATGTTGTTAGTTAATGCTTTACATTGTGTATTTAAGTTATAGTTTTGAGAAAAAATATTTTATATTTAAGCTTATGATTTCATAATAATGTTGTTAGTTAAATTTGTATAATATCATGCTTCTACATTTATAAAATTATATTTAATCATTTTATTTATAATCTAAATTTTAAGTTAAAAATATATATTTTTATTTTAATTTTATCAATATAAAGATACATTTAAAAGTTAAAAAGTCATGCTATGCTATTTTATGTATGTGTTTTTTTTTTAAGAGACACAATTATCATTATTAATTTTAGTTATATCCGTAGTTTTTTAAATTTTTATATAGTATGTTTTTGGTTTGTTTTTAATTTGGTGTCATATCCGTAGTTTTTAAACTTGTATATATATTATATTTTAGTTTGCTGTTACATTATTATTTTATGTATGTGTTTTTTTTAAGAGACACAATTATCATTATTAATTTTAGTTATATCCGTAGTTTTTTAAATTTTTATATAGTATGTTTTTGGCTTGTTTTTAATTTGCAGGTCATATCCGTAGTTTTTAGAAACTTCTTTGGTATATTATATTTTTAGTTTGTTATTATTTATTATTTATTATTATTATTATTATTTATTATTTATGATGTTTTGTGTTTTTTCTAGAGAAAATTGTACATTATATTTATGATAATATAATCTTTTTATATTGGTTGTCTCTTTATATAACTAGTAAAACTAGTCATATAACTAGTCTTCATACTCATTTGGTTTTATATCAAAATTACAACCAACTGTATATTCTCAGCAAAACCCCAAGGCATAAAATATTGTCCATGCATCAAAATAACATATCATTACATATGCATAAAAAATCGCTACTAGAAAAAAACCTAGATCATGCCAGGAAAAGCATAGATACAAAATTACAACTTTAGAAGGATGATAGATCCCCCATGGCCTTCATTCCGTTGGTTGTAGGCGATATGACCCCTAGGCGAGTGTAAAACGTTTTTTGACAGTCCATCAACCACTGTATTTATTTCTCTATAGATATGAGCAAAAGTAATAGACCTGAAAAAAGACATTAAGTCATATATTCTATTTTTCCATCTCTCCAGATTGGCCACCTATAATATGCCTTTACCATTAAGCCAATTTATAACATTCAATGAGTCCCCCATCAAATGCAGTTCTTGAATACCGAGGCTTTTGGCTAATATAATGGATGCCCAAGCTCCCATAAGTTCCTCCTTAGAATTAGTACCTGAAATACGCTATCGTCCATCTAGATTCAACTAAATTATTAATTTGGATTACTCCTCCCACTCCGCATAGATTTCCATTGTGTTGTGAGGCTTCATCAAACCATGCAAGAACCTTGTCTTCGGGGAAAGAGATAGGTTGTAGTCTTTTTGAAGAGACCATAGTATTGATTTGCTTCGTGACCATAGATCATGTTGCAAGAAAGAGGATTCTATTCACCGATAGTGGTCGTTCTTCAATTTTTTTTCTCGCCCTTCCATATAAACCAGGGAATGAAGGCAGCTAGCTCTCTAATCGGATTGTTTTGAAAAGACCAGTTTTGAAATAATTCAAGAACTGTATCTCCATTCCATCCATTTTCCAAGTTTAAGCTTAGTTTAACTTTTTTCCAAATTAAAACTATGAATGGGAAGCTAACAAATAAATGTTGGCTCGACTCTTCATTTGATCCACACATAAAACAAATACCAACCCCTCATAGTAAAGGCCAGACCAACCCCTCCTATGTAAGTTTTTCCATGTGAGAATCTTATCCTCCAATAAAAGCCAAATAAAAAGTTTAAGTTTTAAAGGACAACTCCATTTCCATAAATGGATTCTCCACCCTTCAGCCTTCCCCAGCTATAACTTGTTAGAAAGAGTATTGTAAACATTTTTCACTAATATAATACCTGCATTATCGTCTCCTATTCAAGAAAGTTCATCAGGATTTTCCTTTAGGACAATGCCATCATCCAAAAGAAAGTTTATATATTTTCCGCACTCGCAACCAAGCTCCCCCTCCAGTCCCAACTTAGTGCTAGTAATCCAATTCTGACCCAGCAGGCTAAAAGATGATGGGTGACTTGCTTGATATAGAAAAAAGATGTGTTTTCTATTAATTTCAAAAATTAGATCCTCCGAAAGAATGGAAACTTCTTTCAAACCACTAATAGTATACCTCCCAATAATGATCGCTTACCCCAAACCAGGAGTCCATGCTACCCTATGAAGGATGATTGGAAAAGTGTTTAGGATGTTTTTCCAAGATTGGGAGCCAAAGGATGAAAAACTCTCAGTTGACCGCAACCAAGTGCTCACAGGAACATGTGGAAAATATTTCTCTTGATAACCCTATACGCATTCTCGCTTCATCAAAGCAGCCATAATGTGTTTGAGGCCAAATCTCTATAGAAAATAAAGATATTACGTAATCCCCATCCTCCAAGTTATTTAGGCTTTGCTATAGCTTGCCAATTACAAAGATGGTAGCACTTTTTTGCTTTACTCCCAGACCAAAGGAAAGCATAACTAAGTCTGCATAACATAGTTAACACAGTTATAGAAATATGGGCGAGTGTCATCCAATAGACCGGTAAACTCTCAAGCACAAATTTTTATAAGAACTAATCGACCTCCCAAAGTGAGCCACTTATTACACCAGAGGTTGATCCTCGACTCAAACCTGCCAACTAACCATTGCCAATACATAGTTTTATAGCTCCTTGGCTTCAGAAGATAACCCAAATATTTGAAGCCTAAGCTAAGATCTTTAATAGGATAACCGAGAACATCAACAATTCTCTGAAGGGATCCAACATCAACACCTGCATGCAAAACAATGGATTTTTGGATGTTTATGATCAACCCTGAAGCCCGACAAAACACTTGAAGTATACTTTGTATTTTTTCCCATTCGGATAAAGAAGCTTTTGTCATAATAAGAATGTCATCCACAAAAAGTAAATGTAGGATCCTTATGAAACTGGATACTTTAATTCCTATTATCTGACCATCAGATTTTGTTTTCTTTAAAGCCAGACTAAGCCCCTCCATGGCCAAGATAAATATTAAAGGAGATAGTGGGAATCCATGTCTCAAACCTTTACTACATTTAAAGAAATCTGTAGCCTCTCTATTTATTAAATTAGCAAAGGTAGTGGAACTTACACAAGCCACGATCCAATTTGTGGTCTTTAACCCAAAGCCACTCTGATGAAGTACAAGTCTTAAAATATCCCAACTTGTACAGTCGTAAGCCTTCCTCAAATCAAGTTTCAGTATTAATGCTTGCATCTTCTTTGTTCTAATGTTGTGAAGACATTCCCGTGCAGTTCCTGTAGCAACCAATATTTTCCAACCTTTGAGAAATCCAAGTTGTTCTTCTGAAAGTACTCTGGATAGAATTGGTCTTAGTCTTTTTGCAGTGACTTTTGAAATTATTTTGTTACAAAGGTTGCAAAGAGAGATTGGTCGGAAATCATTGAAATTGTAGGTTTATTGACTTTTGGGATCAAAGCCACGAAAGTGGAGTTGATCAAAGAAATGACCTCCCCTTTCAATCTCGTTTCCTCGACCATGTCCACCAAATCTTGGCCCACAAGCTCAAAAAAACAATGATAAAACTCAACAATCCAACCGTCAAGTCCAGGGCTTTTATCTCTGGCGAAACCTTTAATAAGTTCAAAAACTTCATCCTTTGTTACCTCCTTTTCTAAATCCTAAACCTCCAAAGCATTTACAAAAGTGGGAAATAATCTAACTGATTCCAATCGTTCTTCCATGAAAGTTTGGCCTGTATCATTGAAAAAGGAGCTGAAATGTCTGACTGCTTCATCTTTGATAGCTTGTTTTCCCGAGTGTACTTTTCCTTCCTCATCATTTATTTCCCAGATAAATTTCTTGTTTCTTCTATGGCTAGCATAAAGATGAAAAAACTTTGTATTTCTATCTCCACTCCTAATCCAAATCGCCCAACTTTTTTGTTGCCAGTTCTCTTCTTCTGCCAATAGGTAACGATTTCTTTCAAATTCAAGCTTGGAAAAATTTATAGAATCCTCCATATTAGAAAGTCCCATATTTATATTAGTGTATACTAAATCAATTGCCTTCTCAACTTTTAACAGATCATCTTGGTCCTTTTGTCTTTTCACTTTGGCCCATACCTTAACTCTTTCCTTTAAAAGCGATAACTTTTTAACTAGTCTTCTTTGAGCTCCAACTGTATTTATATGTCGAGGATCATTCCATACATGTCTAACAATTTGCACAAAGGAATCATCCTTTAACCACTCCGAATTTAATTTGAAAGGAGAAGTGACTGTCGAAAAACATGATCTGAATTCCAACAACACAGGAGCATGATCAGATGAATAGGGATACTCAACCCAAGTTCGAAATTTCTGAACTGATGAAATAAGAGATTCTTCTATTAGGAAACAATCAAGTCTCTTTGTAATGCACACATCACCTAATCTGCCATTTTGCCAAGTCGCCACTTTTTTCACCGGAGCTACATCAACTAGGCCATTTTTATGAAAAAGAGCTTTGAAGAAACTTGTCAATGAGTCCAACTACACTGACTTTCCCCATATTTCAGCTGGGGAAGTTGTTAAGTTTAGATTACCTACTAGAATTAAATCATTGAGTCTTAAAAAACAAAAATCCAAAAACGCTTCCTCGAAAACTTTGTGATCCTGATAGGGTCTATAAATATTTAGAAAAGAAAGCCTTCTTTTGTCCATTCTTGATGTTCCTGACAAAAAAATCCCACCAATACATAAATAATGTACCAAATCGAACAAGGAATGGTCCCATGACACCAAAAGTCCTCCAAAGGTTCCAATTTCACTGACCACACATACACACCAGTCCGATTTTAACTTATTCATGAAGGATCTGGCTTTTTCCTCTAACACCATCATCTCTTGAAGAAAAATGTTATTTGGGGAGGTTTTACACAATAATCTAAGAAATGAGGCCATTTTTAGGGGCCCTCCAACCCCTCTTAAATTTGTGGTGAGAAGAATCATGGTTTAACCCTGGCTTGGGCCCTTATGCCTCTAAGCGCCCTTTATTTAGAAGAAGAAGCAGGAGTATCCAAAGTGTTTATACCGGCCCATGCCAATCGTCGACCACTTCTCATTTTAAGAGGAGAAAGCTCAAAGCCCAAGCCTTGTGACCACACAAGGTTAGAACAGGAGGAAGTAACACTTGGCTTATAGGACTCCAGATAACCTGTCTCTGCCAATCTGTCCATAGGAGTATTCCCCATATAAGTCATTAATGAGATAGGGGTCATGGAATTTTCTAG
Source organism: Picea sitchensis (assembly GCA_010110895.2). Lineage (NCBI taxonomy): Eukaryota > Viridiplantae > Streptophyta > Pinopsida > Pinales > Pinaceae > Picea > Picea sitchensis. The sequence goes on along the minus strand of SNQJ01S0050818.1, from coordinate 56,033 downwards.
TGGGGAGATCAAATCTGACAGAACCCTATCCAAAACTGAATCACTTGTAGGCAATTCCCTATAGCTCGAGACAAAATGCAAATCATCACCTTGCACTGAAGGTTCAGGAAGACTAGAAGAATCCTTGACTATCGAAAAAACATTCAAATCATCACTGTGTACCAGAGTAAAAGGTAAACTGACGGAGGCTGAGGCTACAGGAAAAAACTCTAATGGGGTTTTTTCTCCCAACCCACCCAAGACAGGCTCAGCATCAACTAACACGGGCGAATTATCTCTAACAAATTCCTTCCCAAAAGATGAAACATGGGCAACATCCTTATTTAAAAGTTCTCTCTCCCATAAAGATAAAGAGTTAAAAATACTTGGACAGAAGAATTTTAACTTACCAACAAAGGATGTGTCCTTATCCTCAAGGTTGTCCTCCATGCTTAGTTTCGGAGACTTCGTTGCTTCATAATCATCCACCAACCTAGAAACTGTATCCAAATTCTTCATCTGATGTGCCATTTTCATCATTTGCTCCCTGAATAAAGGTACAATTATTTCTCAGGTTCCCTATCCATATGCACCTAGAACATCGGAAAGGAAGACCTAAATAGTCCAACCTTTGAGTGAACAAGAGGTCTCTCCACTCTATTTCTAAAACTTCTGATAAACCTGCATGGGTGTCCACCTCAACCAAAATTTTAGCCATCCGTTTGTTACTTGAAAGTAACACATCTTCATCGACCCCGATATAGCAACCCAAATAATTTCCTATCGTCTCCAGTGCTCTGTGATTCCACAATTGTAAGGGAAGTTTTGGGAGAAGCACCCATAAGTGTCAAAAACTAAAATGCTCAGTGGTTGGATTGAAACCGAATCTCCATCTTTTTAACATTAATCTTCCATCATCAATTCTCCAAAAAAACTCCAGAATACATTTAGTATCTTCCGAGCTTCTAAAGACAAAGCCTAACCATCCCCGAGATAAAGAAAGGAAAACATGACAGTAGCCTAGAAAAGGAAACCAGATTTTCTTTACCCATTCCTCTAGCTGAGTGGAACAACAAGAGTGATAGGCCACCTTAGCAACTACGACGCAGAGTGCCAAGTTGCAGGATTCTTCCAAACCGACATCGGCCCCCATGACCAACCTTCGTCTCTGTCTCTTTGGTTTCCAGACTTTGGCGGTGCATAACTCCTTAACAAACTTATCTGAAGGATTAGTTGTTTGGGACTCAGAGTTCTTGGTCCTATGTTCTTCGCTCCTCACACTAGAAACCTCTTCACCTAGACAACCCTAGTTTGTCTTCGGGGAGATAGGGAGATCTCTTCAATGTATAACACTCGTATGTGTGAGGTAAGGGTCCTTTACAGAAGTTTTAAGTGGAGAAGTGAAAGCCTTCTGTGGCGACCTTTCAAGACTACAGGATCCATTAATAGCATTTAATGAAAAACGGTTGGCCTTATTTAAGTCACATAAAGAGTCTATCGATGCAAAAAAGCCAGTCCTCTCCCATTGTTCCTCGCCAGCCTCACTAAGCAAGGCGCTGACCTCACGCTGCATAAGGATGGAACTTGAAACCCACAAAGGGCTCCACCTCTGCTTCCAGTCAAATCAGCTGGCTGTGTGATTAGTGGAGAATCATTAACTAACCTGAAAATGCCAAGCCCGTTAAAAACAAGGAAAAGATAGTAGTTCTAAATCAAGTCAGAGAAACCGCTTGGAAAGTCTCAAGAACCAAGTGAGAAAAAACCGCCTAGAAGGTCTCAAGAACCAAGTGAGAAAAAACCGCCTGGAAAGTCTCACCAGTAATGACTAAAAACCCCGAAAAACCTGGAAAATTTACGGATCCCTTACTAGAAACCAATGCTAAAACTCCTCCCAGACAATAGTTTGTCCCCACCAACCTCATCCATCAAAAAGATTAAAAAAACAAGAAGAAACAGAGGGTATTCTCAGAAACAAGAGAATCCAAGAATGTCGTTCCAAACAAACATAAAACCTCGCCCATCCTGTAGTCTTCACCATGGAACCTGCAACAAAACCAGAGTTTAAGATTCAAAAAAACTTATCGCCGAAAACACTGCAACACTCATTCTTCGGTCTTATCTAGTAATCCATGAAACTTAGATGATGTTTCATGTTTTATAAAAAGGAAGACTAGTTTTAAAAAAAAAAAAAAAAAGATTTTTGTAGTTAATTTGTTTTTAATTTGATCTTGTTGTTTATGTAATATTTTATGTTTATATAATATTTTATGTTGGATTTAGAAATATACAAAATTCTTAGTATTATTATTGTTGGTGTAATATTTTAAGTTGGTTAAGTAGAGTGGTGATATTTCTCTTAATAAAATTCAATATTTTCAAAAGTAAAGCTATGTGTTTAACGTTTTTGAAAAAGGATTGTTATGGTCAATTAGAACTGTAGGATTTTAAAAATAGACAAAGTTCTTAGTCACTACTATTGTTAATTTAAAAAAGGATTGTTATGGTCAATTAGAACGGTAGGATTTTAAAAATAGACAAAGTTCTTAGTCACTATCATTGTTAATTTTCCACGTCAGTGTTGGTTGGATGGCATTAAAAAAAATAATAATAACGTATACAATTAAATACAATAAAAACTTTGGTTCACTAATAAGGTTAGGTTGTGTTAAAAAGTTATCAGGGTTTTGTTTTCTTTGGATTTTTCTACATCAATGATGTGATACTATTGCATCCAAAGACACACCCTACATCCCAAGCAAGGGAGACATGTAACTTAACAAAATGTATGTAGCATTAATCTGGAATAAGTTGGCCAACAAATAATTTTAAAAAAATGATTCAACTTATTCAAAATTAATAATAATTAATTAGTCTAGATTTATTTTAATTTTGGATCTATCAAATACTAAGCAAGATGAAATTTTTTTAGGCGCCAAAAAATCCTTAAATTTTTGTCCTCGTGATCTCGTCTTTGAAGGGTCTATAGAGATAACTAGATACATTGCCTTTTTTTGTGATCTTTGTTGGTTGATGATCAACCTAGGTAACCAAGGTTATGAAGGAGGTCCTTTCATGTCATCATTTCTTCTTCATCTGGAAGGAGATCGGGATCACCAATGCCTACACATCCTTGGGAGTATAGTGCTTAGGGCCTTGTTTCAATTTGGGGCAAGCTCTTCAGCCTCATGTTAACAAGGGCTATGGTTCCTTAGCCTTTCTTAAGAGACAATGTGTTTGGCACCATTTCTAGGACATATCATGCAAATTTTTTCTCATGGAATCCATCATTCAACCCATATTACTTTATGGTTCAGAGGTTTGAGGGCCTTGTTTGCTAGAGTCTGAATGGGTTGTAAGAGGGTGAATACCCTTCTCCTTCAACACATTATCAAGTGCAAGAAAAGAGTTTATCCACCCATCAATACCGTGCATTTTGTGTCCCTCCCTCCAACTTGAGACTTTGTTCATCCTAGTCTCATTCTTATATCATGTTCAGAGTTTTACCAACTCGACAATGGGTCGATATTTCTACTTGTACTTGGCCTACCTTTCATAAGATATTTCTTTTATTTCTTCCCTAAGATGGGTGTGGAAGGGTTTAGCAGTCTCAGGATATTTTCTGATTTATGGAGTATTTGATGGACCCACCTCCTCTGTTTTAATTTACTCTCTTGATACATTTGGCCACCTCACCCTCTAATAAAGAGTTAGAACAAGATCATGGATAGCCATATATACACAATATATTCATCCAGGGTTGGAATTTGAAATCCAACCCATCAATTTAGCTGATTATAATGAATTCTATTAGGATTCATTTAAAACATTTTCTTTACTTTTGTGATGATGAACCTTCATTTATCAGCACATGTTGATGGGAAAATCCATTATGATAGTAAATTTTCTCATCAAACTATATCCCTATATTCAGGTCACTTAGACAAATCCACCATGTGAGTTATATATGAAGATGGCCTTTTATGTAGATCACTTCATGGATTTGGGGAATGTGGACTCATTCTTAAGCCTTGTATTGTTATAATATAGAGATGGTGTGCTCGTTTGCCGTGGCCAGTGCCTCGTCCCTCACCCCAGCTTCGCCTAGGCCGGAAGCCTCCCTCAGGCACGCCAACCTTGGTGAGAGTCCCTCGAGGAAACTAGGCCTAGGCTAGATAGTAGGCAAAGAGAAGCATCAATCCACAGGATAAGCAGCCAAAATTTGATGGATAGTCCCAAACCCTAGCCAAGGATATCCAAGCCAATCGAGGAACTAGGCACTCACTGGGTGCCACCTACAACCCTCCTCCCAAACCCGCTTTGCACACCAATTTTACGCAAAATTTGTAGTGCATAGCACCAAACCCTCTGAGCGCAATTATGATATGTGACTAATGAGGCAGCTTACTGTGTTTATAAAGTAATCCTGCTTGGGTTTATTTGGGGCTAAAACTTCTCTTTACAGGTATGTTTTTTTAGTATATATTATTTTTTTTGGCCGATTTCTTCTCTTGGGGCTAATAACATAATATAAAGAGTTCTTCTTGGGCAAATAAGGCTTCAAGGTTTATTAGCCAACTCATTAGGAGTTTCTCTTGCTTTTTAAGTCGGGTTATTAGCCAACTCATTAGGGTTTCTCTTGCTTTTCAGAGTCTTCTATTCTCGTCAGGTTCACACATGGGGGTAAATACCTCCCCCAGCTACCATAATATTAACACATACACATACCATCATTGGATGCATGTTCTTTGTATTCCCTTAGGTTGTTCATAGTAGGTTCACGTGGACTTTTAGTGGAGGCAAAGCACTAGTTCAACTGATCGGATAGGATTTTCCAATTGTGCCATCTTCAGGAGGTCGAGATAAAGGAGTACTACATATTTCACTACCTCGTTTGTTACAATATCTAAGAGCGGTTTCATCCTTTGTTTAGGGAGTCACATAACCTCTCCAATTTCTTTATGCATCCTTACTAGAGGATTCTTGGTTTTATACATGTGGGAGGTCCTCAAACTCCATTCTCAAACTCTTTGTCCACCTCTTAGACCAATGTCCACTCAGATGATCATTTTCTTATTTATAGTTCTCCCATCTACCATGGGTACCAAGAGATGGATCAATAATAGAGTAACTTCTAATTAAAGATCTGTGAGGTCCTAAGGGGTTATTCCTATATCTCATAGAACCCAACAACATTGTCATTCAAGATCCCACACTAGCAGTCAAACAAGGTCACATATGCCTTGGTGGCGGGTGACCTGTCCTAGGTAGCAATACAATATGCATTCCAAATCCACCTCTACTTCATGTTCTAAATAATCTTCTATCCATAGTTTACTCACTTCAACCTTGATTATTAGGGAATTTAGCTCTAGTGAACCCTAGTACAATTGCACTATTTGTATTCCATATCTTGGATTCCTAGATCTGATTTCCAATATCAATGTAGTCTTCATATCTTAGAATAGATCAAGACTTTACTTTACTTTTTGCATTTTAATTTATAATATATGAGTCATTTATGTGCTCCCACTTTGTATCAATACTATTGTACTCAAATCCCATTCACCTACTTTTATGATCATTTCTTAGACACTAATAAAATTATCGTATCTTATTTAAAAAAAGTATACTTCAAAATTCTAATCTTGTTCAATACTTAACGAATCCAAAATTAAAATAAAAAATAAAAAAACTAAACTAAATACAAATCTTAGAAATTTTTTACATAATAATAATAATCTATTTTTAAGGTCACGGCCAAGCCAACACACCAAATTGGTGTATGAGACCCCCTTGTTTGTGGGACAAGGGACCCCCCTCCGCCCAACGATTTGAATGGTAAAGTCTACGAAGGTATACATACCCTACCCCCCTCTGGATTTGAACCTATGACCTCTTAAGAGGAAACACATGTTCTTAACCATTAGGCCCACTCAGGCTATATGCATTGAAAAACTAAATACATATCCTTCATAAATATACATTGAACACTTCTAACTAATTACTCAAATACACTAATTATATCTCCCTCCAAAATTCAATTCCCATTAAACATATAATATATTACACCCTTTATGAGATTATCACATGATCAACACAAACAATCAAAACGGCATGATGAACAAAATTCCTAAACCGTCCATATTCCCTCACAAATAAATTGATTAAACGAAACCTTAAAAAAATAAAAAAACATTCCTTCAAAATGTCAATAAGTTTACATTTAAGACAAAAAGAAGTTCGTCTAATATAAATTCATTTAAGCCAAAAACGAGAATTTCGTCTTAACACAACCCTTCGGAGTATATTTCCAAAAATCGCTTTTAAACAAAACAAACAGTGGGTTTAATTTTTTGGTTAAGAATGAGATTTATTTTAGCTTTATCAATTTAGTTTAGTTTAGTTTAGGGAGTGGAAAAAGAGGGTTAGTCTATCTATCTAGATTCAATTTCTACAAATGACATATTGAGATGTAAATTGGTATGTTGTTGTAACAATATTGAGCTTTACTTTGACAAAGTCTTGAATTTTAATAAATTTGATTTATCATAGGTACCATCCTCAAAATGATGGGAACTGCCCGATGGATTTTTTCGAGACATGTATTTCAAGCAAAAAAAAATAAACATCCTTGGAAAGAAAGAAAGTACTTGGCGGTTGCCCCGAGATGAGTATTTCACCCAAAAAAATAAAAAAATATGTCCCAACATTAATTTATCTAAATTGTTTTGATAATTAAAAACAATTTGAATGATGATTCGTCTTGTTTAGATGATGAACATGAACTAGAGCCTCTAGATCCTCCTACTATCATTTAGTCTCTTGATTATACACATCTATCTCCTCTGCAAGTTCAGTCTCCAGATCCTGGACCTCCAAATGCTCCACTTCATAAATGGGTCCAGACAACAAGGGAAGGTGTTGGTGCTTTAGGTGGAAATCTAACAGATCCTAGAAAGACATGCTCTCAGTTCCATACAGTTGGTTTAGTGTTTATGACACAACACATTGAGATAGAATATCCTTAGACTTATAAAGAAGCAAGTGATCTATGTAAATGGGAACCATCTATGCAAGAAGAAATGAACTCCTTATTGAAAAATGACACTTCAGATGTTGTTTCTCTTTCTATAGGTCGCAATATTGTTCATTACAAGTGGGTCTACATGACCAAATTTTCAGCAGATGGAAGCATGGATAAGTTGAAATCCTCCTTTTTTGCTAAAGGTTTCTCTCATGTTGAAGGTATCAATTAATTAGAAATGTTTTCCCTTGTTTCAAAGATGGATTCAGTATGTCTTGTGCTTTCACTCATTGCTTCTCAAGGTTGGGAAGTACATCAAATGGACATACACAACACCTTTCTACATGGGGAATTGAATGAACAAATATGCATGGTACAACCTCCGTGATTTGCTCAAGATGTCTCCTTTGTTGTTTGTTGCCTCAAGAAGTCACTTTTTGGTCTAAATCAAGCTCCTCAAGCTTGGTATGAAAAGATGGATAATTTCCTTCTTGGTTACGGTTTCTCTAAGTGTCAATTTGATCCCAATGTCTATGCTAAACATGTAGATGGTGAACTCCTCATCCTTGTGAAGTATAGTCTTATATACTTGTTTGGGATGTCTGATTTAGGCATCCTTCATTATTTCATTCGTCTTCAAATCCAACAATTCAATAAGGGAATATTTGTCTCTAAACCAAGTATGATCTTAACCTTCTTCGCCTATTTCAGATGGAAGACTGCAAGTCAACCCCTACTCCTTAGCAATTAGGTGTCAAACTTTTTTCCAAGTGTTCAACTCCTCAAGTTGATTCTACTTTCTCTAGATAGTTGGTAGGAAGTATTTGTACTTGACCAAACCTCTCCTTTGTTGTTGGTTTAGTCTTTTATTTCATGCAAGTTCCTCATGAGATTCATTGGAAGGAATCAAAGCATATCCGTTACTTCATTAAGGGTACTTATCAATTTGGCACTGAGTATACTTCAAAGGGATCATCTTCTTTAGTGGGATTTACAAATTCATATTGGGTAGGTGTCTATTAAGATAATGTAATTACAAAAGGTATTCTTATTCTTATTGATATTTTTATTCCTTATAGATCAATCCCATTTATTGGATTGATCATGTCGGAATGTATAAGGACCAAATCCCCATATGCGGATTGGTCAAAGACATTATAATAGGAAAATAAAATTGACCCCACTTGATTAATTAGGGCAGGGTTATAATAGGTGGGTTTACCCACCCAGTTAGAGAAGAGCCCACACTTGGAGTGAAGAGAGACACTTCTGCGATTGCCCGAGAGCTGTATATAAGGGAGGCTAGGCGCCTCATTTAGAACCTCAACCTCACTTGCTTAGTTTGAGAGAAAAGTTATGATATGTTATAAACAAGGAGAGAGAGTGAAGCATATCTTGGGAGAGGACTTTCTATTTTACATAAAGATCTCTTGGCATTGTATTAAGCTATCTATATTAAGGAAGTTTTGTTGGGTTTCTTTCCCCTAGAGAGGTTTCCAGGGATAAATGTTGTGTCTCTTGTGAATGGCCAATATTTCTCATTGATCTTTCTTATGTTTATATTATCTATTAAAATGCAAAAAACTATAATAATAACATAAACATTAACATGGTTCCGAGCCAATAAAGGAAGCATAATATTTAGGAAGGAAAAATGTCATTATACCACCACCACAAAATTAGGGTTTTCAAAATTGAAGCTTTTGGCTTCAAAACCACCCTAGAAAGTTAAGCCCCAAGGATGTTTTGGCACCTTTAATTGCACCTTTTAGATTAGGATCTCGGAAGGTGAAACCCTAGTTTCACAAAAGTGCAGAAATGCTTGAAAACTAGTGCAGAAGTACCAAAAGTACCAAAGCACAAGTCCAATCTGAGATCCAGATTTGAAGGGGTAAAATTTAGTTTCTCCGGATCCAAACACACCCGGGAGGCAACTCAACTCAATAAGCGCATCTCGTAGAAGTTCGAATTTTTATTTTGAGCAAGATCCATCCATTTCCACTATCCATTTCCATCCATCCATCCTTCCATTCCTCCATTATCCATCCTTCCATCCATTCCTTCCTTCCTCCATTCCATGTCCATTCCATTCCATCCATCCGTCCATCCTCATTCCATCCATCCCTCCATCCATAGTCCATCCATTTCCATCCGTCCTCCTCCTTCCTTCCTCCCTCCTCTTTCCTTCCATTCCATCCTGTCCCTCCATTCCTCCTGTCCATCCATTCCAGATCCTCTCCTTCCTCCTCCATTCCTTTCCATCCACTCTCCATGTCCGGTCCTCCCGTCCATTTCCTTTCCTTCCTTCCATTCCATCCATTCCATCCTCCATTCATCCTTCCTCCATCCATCCATCGTCCCATTCCTTCCGCTTTTCCGTCCTTCCGTCCGTCCATCTTTCCATCCGTCCTCCTTCCTCCTCCATCCATCCTCCATCCATCCGTGTCCATCCTTTCCTTGTCCAGTCATTTCCATCCATTCCATTCCTTCCTTCCTTCCATCGTCCGTCATCCATCCGTCCATCCGGCCAGATCCATCCTGTCCATCCTTTCCTCCTTGTCCATCCTCCATCCATCCATCTTCCTCCTCCTTCCATTCCGCTCATGTCCATCCATTTCCATGTCCTTTCCTCCAGTCCATGTCCTTCCTTATCCACTATCCTTGTTAACCACCATTTGTTAGAGTAAAGCAGAATTATTCTTACGACCTATTGAAATAAAGCAAAGTGATTCACTTGCTTACGACCTGCGTTGTTAGGCGATAAAATAAAGGAATGATTCCTTGCTTAGAGCCTGGATTGTTAGATGTAAAACAGGATGATGTGTGTGTTCCTTACCTTAGGACACCATTTTGTTAGGCGTAAAGAAATATGATTTCTTGCTTTTGACCTAGTTGTTAGGCGTGAAAGATGATGTGTTCCTTAATTATGACCTAGTTACATTGGGTATAAAAGAAAATGATGTGTTCCTTGCTTCGACCCAGTTGTTAGGCGTGGAAATCCAAGATGATGTACCTGCTTATGACCTGGTTGTTAGGCGTGAAGCAAGATGTGACTCCGCAGCGATACCATCTGCCAGTTGACATTGAGCCAGTTTAGTATTGTGATGGGCTAGCCTAGTGTTGTGATGAGGGTATCATTTTTACCGATACATTTTGATGCGGATGATGATGGCATTCTTTTCGAGAATGACGATGCTCCCAATGAAGAAAAAATTCGAGGATTTATAGATAAAGCCATCCAAGATGATATGATGATGTTGTCCTCCCACTGATGTTGTTGATGATGATGTCCTCTCTCTCGCCTTGATGTTGTTGAAGAATACCCTTCTTGTTAGGGGAGAGTGTTGAAATATAATGTAGCGCAAAGAGTATTCTTATTATTATTGATATTTTTATTCATAGGATCAATCCCCATTGTGGATTGATCATGTGAATAGCCTGGTTAAATCCCGCACATTGGATTGCTCAAAGACGGTAATGGGAAGAATGAGGAGCCCTGACTAACGGATTAATTAAGAGACCCGAGAAATATAATAAAGGTGGGTTTACCGCAGTTAGTCGGCCCTGCCGATAAAGACACTTCACCCGATGCGAACTTGTATAAATAAGGCTAGCACCTCATTTTGAACACGACTCAGCAGCAGTTTACAGAGAGACAAGTTACGTCTGATACGACAAGAGAGAGTGAAGCATATCTTGGGAGAGGAATTTGTGTTTTAGCATAGAATCTCTTGGCATTGTAACATTGGCTATCTATATTAAGGAATGTTCCAAGCTGGGTTTCTTCCTCCTAAGAGGGGTTTCCCAGGATAAATGTTGTGTCTCATAGCGAATGTGTATTTCTCGGTAATCTTGTTCTTATGTTGTTGTTTATCTATTGAAATGCAAACAGCATAATAATGGCATAAGCATTAACAATGTGTCGATGAAAGTTGAACGTCTACTTTTGGTTACACTTTCAACCTCGGTTTGGTTCCTATCACTTGGTATAGAAAAAAGAAACATGGTTCCTATCACTTGGTATAGAAAAAAGAAACATGCAAACACTCTTTTTTCTACAATGGTAGAGTACCAAGGTGTTGTCAATGTTAGTCGAGAAGTTAGTTTGGATTTGGAATTTTCTTACAAAGTTTATTTTTTCTCAAGATCATCCTACAACTCTTTGGTTTAACAATCAAACTGCCATCCATATTGCCCACAATCCAATTGAGCACTAGCATACCAAACACATTGAATTCAATATGCACTACATATGGAATCTTCTTCATGATTGATTTCTTGACTTGCAATTTTGTCATTCAGAAAATCAAGTCATAAATATTTTCATGAAGCCACTCATTGAAACCAAGTTCATTCATCTTTTATCCTTACTAGGGGTGAAGGAAGTTTTCTTTACGGGGGAAAGCATGTACATATTCCTTCCTTCCCCTCAATTCCAAGTCAATCTTATAGCGAATTTTGGTGAATAATTATGTGCACAATATTTAATTAAGTGTGCACAATAAATAGCTTGTAAGATCCATTGCATAGATAGATCCCAAGTTTAAGTAATCTTAACTTGGAGAACATTTTAGTTATTATCTTAGTGAACTAGAAATTAAAGAGCAGTTTACATGCAAGCATTTGCTCTATAAATTAAGGACCTAGGTCCTCATTGTACATAAAGAAGAGAAATGAGAAAAATAATTGAGTGTCTCTCATTACTCTATGGATGTTTCCCTTCTGAGGGTTTTACCATGTATATCCTATGACAATTTATGCGTGTGTTGTTTTTTTATGATCCTATGGCCATTTTCATTTTCTCACATTGACATGGAGCACCAGTGAATCAAAAATATTTAGGGGCATGAAAATTCAAAACTGTGCTACACCATCCATCAACCTATCTCCACTAAAAGCATAATGGTATAAGTGCCTTTGAAAAAACCTCTACAAAATCCTATTATCCTTGTAGAGATAAAAAGGAATGGCATTCCAACATAGGAATCCACTTGGGATATTGCAGGATTTCTATAGAAGTATCCATATTTGAAGATGTTGTAGGGAACACCCCTCCTAGGTGATTGTCAAAGATGAGTCTCAAGAAGAAGCACAAAATGACAACAACAATGAAAAAAAATGTGAAAAAGCAAAAGAACAAAAAATGATCTTTCCAAGATGTTTGTCAAACCTTGGGAAGAATTATCATTCAACAAAAAATGACATGGCTTAGGATATGAAAAAGGCCACAACTTTCATGGGTTAGGATATGACAAAGGAAACAACTTTCATGGGTTGATATGAAAGTTTTGGCCTTCGTCATATCCTAGGCCATGCCATTTTTTGTTGAATGGTAATTCTTCCCAAAGTCTGAAAAACATCTTGTAAAGATCATCTTGTTGTTCTTTTGCTTCTTCACATTTGTTGTTGTTGTTTCATTTCTTCATTTCTGCCCAACCAAGGTGAAGTGTTATCTGTATATCCCCATATCTACAAAGAAATGAATACCCATCGTCCTCAATTGTTGAAAAAATAGACTTCTTCAAACCAAAATACCCATCGAGCCATCTTCCTAGAAGGCTTCATGGTGACATCGACGTGTGCCACTCAGCGCTACGATCAACAGTGCTAAAATACATTCCTTCCGGTCGTCTAAACAAACCATTGTAGTTTTGACATACCATACTGACAGGATCATGGAAAATGTCAAGGCCGCGGTTGTAAACAATAGTGGGGCGACTATAATTTTCCATCTCTGTGTGAAAACGACTGAAATTCCTTAGCGTGAAGTGTTTTTCTATCAACAATTGTCATATTTAAGAAAAGTTCCTACAAATCTGGCCTAAATAGTGATAAATCATATTGTGAAACCTTTCTCTAGAACATTTCTGGTATTTTTGTCTTGAACCTGCCTGCATTTTGTCATCCGTGAAAGTTTTTGTGAATTTCTGGTAAATAACTCAGTTTTTGTGAATTTATAGTATTTGTTCTTATCATAGTAGAAGACACAAATTCTGGAACCTCGGGTATCTTTCTTCAAACAAAATGTGCTTGTTAGTCGGTTAACAGTGTAAAGAATCTACATTTTAGCCCTGAAAAGTTAGCTTGGAGAATTGTTGTAAAAGTATCTTTGAAAATCCTGAAGGCTTGTCTTCTTACTTTGTTGGAAGTCAAAAAGATTTCTTAAAAAAAGAGTGACAAGAGGAAGGATTTATGTACCACATTAATTGATAAAATTATATTTTTATTTGGGCTCATGTCTCCTAGATATGCTCAAAATTGATTAAGGGGATATAAGGGCATTTGTACTTGTGTATTTGTGCATATTTTCTTTGATGATTATGTTGTGCAGTGTGATACGTATTTAATACTAGTAAACAAAATCAAGTACACAATGCTCATGTACTCATGAAGGATAATGTTGGGTTATCAAGAAGGATAATGGTGGATTGTAAATAGGATTTAAAAGCATGTAAAGATCTAATTGTTGTTTTTTCAACTAGTCTTTTGAAGCATTGAATTGATCATTAAACTATAAAAATTGAAGGATAAATCATCGAATTTGAGCATTGAATTGCACAAAGGGTAAAGTGCCAAACCCCTTTCAAATAAATAAAGTGAATGTCATCATCAAGACCTGCCTGAAATTTGAATAAGGAGGTCAAGTGAGTCATTAAAGTGGAGTCTTTGTAATCACACTTTAGGGTGCATGATCAGTAGTACCCGACACCCTAAGGTGACATCACTGATGCAACATCTGCAATAAATAAAAAATTTGATGCAAGTTGTGACACAGAGGATCTAATAGATAATATTGATTCAATATATGATACCGAGGAGCTGATCCAAAAGGTTGATGCAACATGTGATACAAAGGAGATCATGAAAAAAGTTGATGCGGTTTGTGAAACACAAGACATAATGCAGTTGGTTGATGCTAATTGTGATGCATAATACTTGATAGCTAATGCACAGGACACAAAAGATATGGAATATTCCATTCATTTGATGGAGGAAATATTTTTCAAAGATGAGTCCCAAGAAGAAGCACGGAATGACAACAACAACAACAAATGTGGAGAAGCAAAAGAACAATAAAATGACATTTCCAAGATGTTTGTTATATATTGGGAAGAATTATCATTCAACCAAACACAACATGGATTAGGATAGGACAAAGGAAACAACTTCCATATCCCAGATTACTCCAAATTAGTTTAGTTTGTGAGCGCGATATTTCTTGAAGAAATTAAGAATGTTGATAATAAGTTCCAACGTTGTCATAGTTGGTCACTTGGAGACATAGTGTTTTAATCTCCATCCTTGTCTTCATTGTGGGAAGACAAATAATCCTTCATAAAAGTGTAAAAATAAGAAGAAGGGTAAGCAATCAATTCATTATGGTTGGATCAACTCTTGGAAATGGAATCAACAAGTAAAGAAGTTGCATCAGTCTTACCGTCTAGTCAAGACAAAGGTAAAGTCAAAGTTGCATGGAGAAATGACAAAAGAAAAAATATTTACAACAAATATTCCAAATGATTTTGGTGATTATGCATATCCAATTCTATATGTTCTCTAAAATTAAAACATGAATCAAAGATGGTACTCTCCACACCAGAAGGTGGGGGGAGCACATTGATAAAAGACACACTCTCCAACACCTTCGGGGGGGGGGAAGTACATTATTCAACTCAAAATTGGTTAACCAAAACCACCACATTATTCAAATAAAAATGGTTAGTGGTCAACCAACAAAACCACCACATGAAGAATCCAAAGCTTAAGCTTGGATCCCTTTAACCGCGAATCACTGAAGAACAAAAGAATCAAAATCTCAATCTTGGATCATATCAGCCAACTTCAACAAACTTCTCACCTTGCACCTAACAAGGGGGAATGCCAGATATTAATGATGATATTCAGGCTGAAGATTCAAAGTCTTATCGGTCATAACAATCAGTCAACAATTGGGAATTCCATCATAGCAACTAGTCTCCTAAAATCTATCAAATCAACTATTAGGATGCTAATGAACATAATGGGAATGTTCATATAAGGAATCCCTTTACTTCTAGATGAACTATTCAACATAAAGATATTGAAGATTTTTTCAGTCATATATTCATTGAAGCTTAGTTCAACAGTTTCATATTGAAGATGATACAAGTTATTGTTTCCTTACTGGTACTATTATTCAGACTTGTGATTGAGGGGGGGAATGTTAGATTGTGAGTCCCTAGACAATCACAAAGTACAAGACCACATTGATATGAGTTTTAAACCTTTATCTATTGATGAGGTGTTGTCATGATCCACTAATGAGTTGTCAATGATATTTAGATCTATATCTAGAAGTCATCCAACCCATGTACCATAAATTCATTGTTGATGCATTTTGTAGCTTCAGGAGGTATTCCCACTAGTATCCATGGTGTCAAGTATGTGGGAATGTTCGTTGGAACCATATTAAACTTTCATTTTGGTGAAAACACCCTTAGACTTTTGTTGGGGATTCATGGGTTTGGTGATGGGATTTTTAGGCTTATGTAGGGGCTTCACACCCACAAGGAGGAATACAATATTTTAATTTAATGTTGAGTTTAGAAGGGGTTCCTAAAATCACTAATTCGAATCCTATATAAGAAGAGGAGAGATTGTGACAAATATCATTGTGACATTATGGAGTTAACATAAGTGAGTGAGCACTTGTGCTAGGAGGATTGGTGATTTTAGCAAGGAAATTTCTGCAACTTTGGAAAATATGGCCTAGGGTTATGAATCTTCCATTTTTTGTTATTGGTAGGGAAATCACACATGTGAGGTAAGGAGGTTGCACATGCAGAACAAAAACAAAAGGGAAGAAGTCACGTGAATCGTATGAAGTGTCTGTACAGTATTTATGTACATGTACATGGGTTTTAGTGGAGACAGTCACATATGTATGCGGGTTTTAGTGGAGACATTCATGTATGTATTCGGGCCTCAGTAGAGATAGTCACGTACATCTGAAGTCATACAATAGGATTTTATTGGAAGCAATTGGTCTATACAGGCTGACATCAGCATGTTGTACAGGTATACTTGGAGAAAATTTGTAAGTTGGGATTTGTCCTAGGAATTTTGTTGATTTTGTGGTTTTAAAGAGGACTAGTTTTTCCCTAATATTTGGTGATTTTTGTGACAGTTAAAAGGGATGAATTTTCCCTCAGGAAATTCTGAATTTGACAATTTATCGAATATAAATTTCTGTGTCTCAAGTGCATGGATGATTTATCTATGACTTTGTTGTTTCCACTACTGTAATTTTTAGTCAATAATTTCAGTGTAAAATTGTTCAGTGATAAAAAAATAAGGTTTACTGTTTGAGTCACTTGGAAGTAATTTTCAGATCTAAAATTAGTTGCATATAAAAAATTGACATGGTATCAGAGTCGAGGCTTTGAAAAAAGAAAGGGAGTCATCTCTTGAGACACAGTTGTTGTTGCAGATTGTATGTTCAACAGAATTGTTGTAGAAAATTTTTGTTTAGTTATGGGCAGGTCACAATGGTGAACACCTTGAATATTGAGGATAGGTTGGAAGGGGAAACAAATGTTCAGGATTGGAAGGCTAGGTTTCTCCTTATTTTATAGGAGAATGATATCAAAGAGTATGTTGAGGGTGTGGTTCCAAGTGCAGTTGATCCACACGAATTGACAACCCATAAGAAGAAGGATGTGAAGGCCAAGAAGGTAATGTTGGACTCTATGAAGAATCATACGATTCCTCATATCTCCAAGAAGAAGACAACTAAATATATTTATGATGCTTTGGTAGGATTTTACCAAAGTGGGAATGTAGGACATAAATTGATTTTGAAGCATGAGCTCCAGGCTACTAAGATGTCTAGTTTAGACACGGTTGTTAGCTACCTCATGAGGATTAATCAAATACATGATCACCATGCAACTATTGGCGAGGTGGTTGATGATGTTGAGTTGGTGAATGTGCTATTGAGTGGTATTCCCTAGTCATGGGAACCATTTGTTCAGGGGATCTGTGCATAAGAGAAGTTACTAGGATTTGACAGATTATGGACAGATTGCATCAAGGAGTAGTCTTAGTTTGAGTCCAAGAGTGGCAAGAAGAAAGGTAGAAATGACAAGAAACATGCATTGGTTTCTCATAATAGGAAGGGAAGAAGAGGTGGTTCTCCCGAGATAAAGGTATCTCTAGAGCCAAGGAGGAAAAATGACCTTAGCAAGGTTAAGTGTTTTTCTTGTCATGAGTATGGTCACTATGCTTCACAATGTCCATAAGGGAGGAGAGGGGGAAGGAAGAAACACGCATAAAAAATAGAGGTTGATGAGGCTGCATATAAGATTCATAGGGAGTTCTTATTAGTCTCTTCTCTTTCAAGTACAAGCTTCGGTCATGGGACTTGGTTGGTGGATAGTGCAGCCTCATGTCATATGATAAGAGAACGAGAGTTATTTGAGAACTTCATATATATTGACTTAGATCTGTGGATTGAGCTTGGTATGGGGACCATGCATGTAATGTAGGGAGCCGGGACAATACAATTCCAGTTGGGGTTAGGATATGTGTTGAGTGTGACCAATGTGCTATGGGTGGAAGAGCTTAGGAGGAGTGTGATATTAATCTGATATATTGAGAAGAAGGGATACAATGTATTGTTCCGAGATGGAAAGGTGTTATTTGTGCCCAGAGGATCTAGCTTCAAATTAGTACCGGTGCTTGGAGTTAGAGAGAGAAGCCTGTATAGGTTGAAGGGCCATCCTATGAGATCCATGACCAACAGTAGTAGAGTAACATAGGTCAGGGAGAGGGTAGCTCTAAAGGTTATATAGACTCGGAGGGATCCCAACTTCAGAGAGAGTTAGCATATTCAGAGAGACTACGACCTCATAGGGAGTCAGTGGGCTCAAAGGGAGAGTCATCCATTCATAGGGAGTCTACCCTTCGGTTTAGATGGGAGAGATCCATATTCCAATATTGACAAGAAAGTATCATGGGTTGAGGAAGATAATCAGGAGGCTCAGAAGAAGGAGGCTTCTAGGAGCAGTGTATCTTCCCATGAGGGACTATGCCATACAACAAGTTTTGTTTCCGTGACAAAGGGAGCAACCAATCAGGAGGATTGGAGTGCAAATATGGTAGAAGATTTAATGTGGGAGATATACATACGCCCAAATGATGGAGGATGGAATACCTACCTTGCTAAGAAGGAGTTTTGATGCATTTTGTAGCTTCAGTAGGTATTTGTTGAGATTCAACAAGAAGATCCTAATGAAAATTATGCACCTACACTAGGATGGAGCCTCAGGCTATTTTTAGGTGGAAGTCTATTTTTAGATGATGAGAAAATTCTATTTATAGATGATGTCTATTTATAGATGGTACATATTTATAGTTGGACAATAAATATTAATTTAATCTCAATGAGCACTTGGAAATAGTTAACTAAAGTGGAAAATCAATTAGCTATAGGAAATTCGAGTTCAAAGGTTGACTGATGGGACATGCAAGTCAAATTAGTTGTAACTGAGTGATTCAAAGTTGTAACAGAGTTATATGTGTAGTTATGTGAGTTGCAAAGTAGTTTAACTTAGTTAAGTGAGTTAAGCTCAGTTGTACTAGTTGTAACTGAACTTACACTAGTGAGAGATCAGTGAATTAATTTTTAATTAATTCAAAATCAGTGGTCTCACATGTAACTAAAGATTTACCAATGTTAACTACATGCATGTCAGATCCAGTGGAGACCTAATTGAGATAACAGGTGAAAGGGACAGTTTGACTACTAGTTGTGACATTAGTGAGTGCACTCATGCAACCACACACACATTGGATATGCCCATGAGGAATGTGCAACCTAGGCAAGAGGGATTCATTCTTTGCAAGGATTTGCACAGAGGAGGTAGGTTGTCTGGAGGCAGTAAATTGGCACATGAATTTGCCAATTTTTGTATGACAGTGTGAGACAATTGTATATTGTACTGAGATATCTTTTATTAGAGTTTTGTATGAGATTGTTTCATGATCCATGATATATACATAATATATGATAGTGGGGTTTTTAGCTTTATTCTTTCCCAGTAAAAACATTTGTGTTATGTGTGATTGATCTTTCTTCTTGATATTTCAAATGGCGATCATGTTTTAAATTCCGCAATAATATTTGTAGAAGAGATTATGTATTTAACAATGGCATATAATTGTTAGATCAGGAGAATCCAAGAAATACATAATTTGTATTAAAATTTCTACAGTATTCCCACAAGTAGCCATGGTGTAAGGCATGTCAGAATCTTTATTGGCACCATATTACACTTTCATTTCGATGAAAACGTCCTTGTATTTGTGTTGGGGATTCATGGTTTTGGTGATGGGATTTGTGGGCTTGTGTAGGGGCTTCACACCCACAAGGAGGAATACAATATTATAATTTAATGTTGAGTCTAGATGGAGTTCTAAACTCACTCATTAGACTCCTATGTAAGGAGAGGAGAGATTGTGAAAAATATCACTGTGACATTATTGAGTTAGCATAAGTGAGTGAACACTTGTGCTAGGAGGCTTGGTGATTTCAACAAGGGAATTTATACAACTTTGGAAAATCTAGCCTAGGGTTATGAATCTTCCATTTTATGTTCTTAGCATGGAAATCACATGTGTGAGGTAAGGAGGTCGCATGTACAGAACAACCGCAGAAGGGAAGAAGTTGTGTGAATCGTACGAAGTGTACGTACACTTTTTATGTACATGTACGTGGGTTTCAATGGAGACAGTCATGTATGTGAGCGGGTTTCAATGGATATAGTCGTGTATGTACACGAACCTCCATAGAGATAGTCAAATATGTCTGAAATTGTATGACATGATTTACTGGGTAGAATTCGGTCCATACAGGTTGACGTCAGCAGCCTACGATTGACACCAAGTTGTATAGGTACAATTGGAGTAGATTTGTAAGTTGGGATTTGTCCCTAGAATTTTTCTTATTTTTTGGTTTTAAAGAGTGTTGGGCGCAGGCCTAGTTTTGAGGAAAAGAAACACGAGTAAGGTAGACGCACATGCAGGAAAAACAACATGTGTAAGATAGATGCACATAAATGAAATGCAACACATGTAAGACAAACGCGCATGTAGGAAAAACAACATGTGCAAGACAAACACACATGCAGAAGAGGAAAGCATGCGAGGCACACATGCAAGAAGACCTAGCCATAATAGGGTTAGGGTTTTCATAATAATATGTAATGGATAGTAAGCCAAAAATAGGTATAAGTAGGTACCTAGGAGGTATAGGTCGGGGGTTGGGTTCTCGGTGGGGTGGTTGGAATATGATTCGATTTTGTTGGTCATTGTTACTAGGTCATTTAAATAAAGAATGACTGTAAATCTGATCTGTTTTGTATGTTGTTGAGTTGAGGAGAGGAATTAGGGTAGTTATTGAGGGTTAGATCACAGGCTGAGGATCCTAGTGTGATCTAGTCCTCCTCATTGTAGATCTCAACCCGTTGATGGAGAATTGTAATGCACATGGTGTTGTATTTTTGGAAACACCATGATAAAAGAGAAGAGAAACCAAATCTTTGTGGATTTAGCCTAGGAGGGGTGAACAACAGTATACCTTGTTTTATGTGATTGAATATTGCATATTTCCTTTTCTTTCAATGATTAGATGTTAGAAAAATGCGTGAATGACTAGTTAGATCTGTTTTTTTACATGCATGAATAAGAATGACAAGGTATTCAATATAAGCTGAATGTTAAAGTAATAAATGAATATTACAGAGTTTAATCTCGTATCTGCACTCATTCCCAGGTTGCAAGCACTTGAGTGTTGCATCCACCAATAGAACTATCTCAAGTGAGACTGTGCATTGCACTCTGTGTACTGTGTTTCCTTCTGGTTTACCAGAGGGGGCAATATTTTTACATGGGTTTTGTTGGAAACCATGATAAAACTGAACCTGGGTCAGCCCAAGAAAGGTATCAAGAGAGAAGTAAAACCAACAAATGGTTCTGTTTTTGGCTGGAACAGAATGGGATTGAGTGAATGAGATAAGATGAAGAATCGGGAAAATAATGTCATATCTGGTGAGAAAACGTTAAAAAGAATGAGAATATAAAAGGGGATGTTTATACCATGGAATCCAACGAAGGTGAAGATTGAGAGCCAGTTGAAAAAAAGGAGATGGAATTTTTACATAAAGATAACAAAAACCCGAAGTTAACACTGCTCAAATATTTGGACAAGTACGTATTTAGTGACTTACATGAAGTATTTTTTTGTGATTTCTCGCATGTGTTACAAGAGTGGATATTGAGCTTGAAAGACAACCACCCTAAAAAATTGGATCAGACAAATAGAGTGGAATTCCGTGGAGATTACGTAGTTACAAAAAGTTGACAATAAATTTACACGAGCAATAGATTTCTTGTTCGACATCATTGTTGCAGGATTTATCATAGAATTTGCAGTAGATACTGTGAAGTCTTACAACGCAGCAGAGCAAGAGTTATTGAAGGGACCTAGAGGTAGGTATATCATATTGTTGTATACTTTCATCAAGATTTTATTGTATAACAAATATGTAATGACAATGGAAAAAAAAACTAAATTTCCCTCCATGCATGGGGGAAGGGGGGAAGCACTGGCAAGAGATGGATAAATGGAGGAAGAGATGGATAAAGGAAAGAAGGAGGAGGCCTTGGAATCGATCATGATGGAGGAATACTAGATCAATAAGATCATGGAAACAACTCGAAGAACGTGTAGGCCTACCAATACAACATGAACAATAAGAAGAGAGCCATGGCCGCGAGGGAAGGATTGGCAAGTGATGAAGAAGAGGTAGAGGATATCTGGGCTATGGAGAAGATTGAGGAAATCATGCACGCGACATATAAAAGGAAGAAAATAGGTCCAAGGGAAGAACTCCTATCCATATCAGTGTTAGTGTGGAACCCATAAACCCATGTGCGACCAATACACCAGAAATAACACCACCGTTTAGACAATCGAATTTCAGTGGAAGAACCGCAACAAGAAGTACATCTACATAGGGAGAAAAAACTAGGAGAGCCATCTCAGGAATCATTAGTCAATGATCTACACCACAGAGAGGTAGTAGTTCATCATTCAAGATGGAAGGACATGATCCCACCATTAGGTTACCAGAATTCAAGGGAGAGGCATCGAAGGACCTTGAGAAACACTTGTTCATCTATGAAAAGATATGGGAAGCAAAGCAGATCATAGATGAGGATACAAAACTTGCGTAGTTAGATATCACACTAAGAGACTGCACACTGGATTGGTACATGATCTTAGCTGCAAACAATCCACCAGGAGCAACAAGAACGATTGTGGATATCAAGAAGTTGTTGATAAATGAATTCTAGAAGCCTAGCTTAGACGATCAGTACATGAATGAGATGATAGAGATCAGACAGAAACCATGAGAATATATTTGGGAGATTGACCAGAGATTCAAACAATTGAAGGGAAAGTTGAAGCATGTCATGATAGATATGCAACATAGACATCTATTTGTGAATTCTGTGCTACCACACTTGAAATACCCTTTGAGACAGAAGAAGTTTCAAACTCAGGAAGAGGCTTTGCAGGCAGCCTTACAACTAGAAGAGAACCAATCTCAAAAGATAGATCCAACAATAGAGGAATTGAAGGAGGATCTGAAGAAATTAGCATTTCAACTAAAACAGAACATGAGTAAGGACAAAAGATAAGTTGTTTGGTGTACCACATGTAGGATAGAAGGACATCAGAAGAATGAGTGCCCAAAATTTGCGCAGTACATGGAAACATGACTGTCAAACCCTTTGTCGACAAGAGGACTATGGTGTGAGATATATAAGACACAGGGGAATGATCCATATAATTGTCCAATGATGCAGAAATACCAGAAAGTGCCTAAGAGTTCATATTGCAACTTTTTCAAGTCAGTAGACCATGATGAAAAATATTGCAGGACATTGGATCTGATGAGGGAAAGAACATCAAACACCTATAGGGTGCAGGAAGAAATTATGACAGGGAAAGATGCACCACAATTTAACCAAGTACAAACCCCATATAACACTGTGCCACAAAAATATAACACTATGTAGCCACAGTATAATCCCGTGTAGTATAATCAGGTGCCTAAGTACAACACCACACAAGGAGGTCAAGCTAGCTACAGAGCTGGAAGAAAAGGTAGAGGAGGATTTGGAAAAGGCAGAGGACGAGTGGTATGCCATAAATTTCAACAACCTTGACATTATTCAAGAGAATTTCCACTTCCACCTACGACATGTATGTGTTGTCGTGCATCAGATCATGACACAAAAGACTGTCCAACACTATTGGGGAAGATCCAGGAAAAGAGGAATAAAAAAAATAAGAATGTTTAATGGATTTCTATTGAAGAAAGGGATCATGGAAGAAATATCGACATAGTTACGTGCGGAGGCACTAAAACATGAGATGAGACGGTAATACTAGATCCATCACAACACCAATGGGTGAATAAGAATGCCAAACCACAGAAGCAGTTTGATGCGTAGAATGAAAAGGATCTATTCAAGAAAGCCAAACAAGAATTATTGAATCCATACATTGCATCTACATCAAATGTGCAACATACTTAGGATATACCAACGTACAAGATGCCTTCATCACTAGATCACACTAATGAAGCACAACCCTTAGGACAAGTAAGTACCATAAAGGATTTTCTGCAATCCCATGTTAAACTACTAAATGATCCATCATATGTTAAAGTATTACAAAATATGTTAAAAATATATAACACAGACGTAGAGGGAAAGCCAAAGAATAAAATAGTTAAGCACTTGCATACAAGGAGGAGGACAAGAAGAGAGTTCAAACTGAATGCCAACATTGGAGATTTCAACATGGGGGATATTATACTGGATTTAGGCTCTGAAGTAAATTTGTTACCCAAGAAGACATGGAAATGTATGGGAGAACCCACATTAGGATATTCACTTGTTCAACTGAAACTAGCAAATCAACACAGGGTTATGCCAATTGGAAGGCTAAAGGGTGTGACAGTAGATCTGGATGGAGTGCGCACTAAAGATTATTTTGAAGTGATAGAAATAGTGGATGGAACAACACCTTATCCATCATTTCTTGGCTTGGATTGGGCGTTTGAAAACCATGCCATAATCAATTTTAAGACAAGGAAGATGACATTCAAGTTAGGAGAATACAAAGTCATTGTGCCATTAGACCCATCAGAAGGAGAAAGGTTTGTAGAACCCACTTTCTTAGACCTGGAGGAAATCAGCCAGTTATACAGAACCATTGTACGAGAAGAATATTATGTAAATACAACTGCAGATGGAGTACTTAGCTGGAGAAGCATCACATCATGCGCTTTAGACTCAGATACAGGGTTGGAGAATTGGCAGAAAAAATTACATGAAGTATCCACAAGAAGGTGTGCAATAATAGATCGTGCAGTAAGATGGGTAGGTACAAAGATAAGAGAACCTCCCAATTTTCATTGGGTTAATGACCTAGAATAATTCCTAACAAGATACAAAGATGAAGTGTTAGAAAATCAGAGTCTCTTAGCATTGTAAATAGAACTCAAGGCAACACCTGCAATATGGTGGGGTGCGCACAAAGAGATAGTTAAGAACTGGTACCAATGTAAGAGATTACTGCACATTAGATTCAACACAGAATAGGGAATCAATTACCTGCAGAGATATGATGGAAAATAAACACCAGCCAAACACTTGGAGAAGTGCAGAACACTATGGAGAATGACACCACCAGAAAAATGGCCTTATCACTTCATTCACACATTGGAAGGAATTCCAAAAAACTGGTATGTAGACTAGGAACTGCACAAAGGCACTGCAGAATGGACAACATTATAGCATAATTTTGTAGTCACTTTATCATTTGAACATGAGAACCCCAACATTGATTTAGAACTAAAACAAATCAGAGGGGTGATATTTATTAAGGAACCAGAGGTTGAACTTATAGCAGAGTATCAAAAGAAGAATAAACAAACAATGAAAGAACTATTTTCATGCTATAATGTCAAGGAAGAAGCACTAGATGAAGATGACCCACAGAAAATTAAAATTATAGAAATTGAAGGAGAAAGAGAGGTGGAAGGTCCATATTTGGAATAAAAAGTATTTTTTGCACCAATCAAGGTGAAGAAATTAAATATTTGGACAAATGATAATCCCAAAATGGCCAATATTGGAGATTACTGGGATGAACAAACAGTAGAAAGAATAACAGATTTGTTGTGTGATTACAATGACATGTTCCCAACAACCTTTACAGAGATCAAAGGCATAGAAGGAGATCTAGGAGAGATGAAGATACCTCTCAAGCCTAAGTCTAGATCTGTCAGAAAACAACAATATAGATTGAACCCAATATATAAGAAGAAAGTCAAAGAAGAAATTAACAGAATGTTGAAAGTTGGAATCATAGAACTAGTAGAAGAATCGTAATTGATAATCCCTATGGTACTCAAGGAGAAGAAGAAAGGAGACATAAGGATATGTGTCGATCTGAGAAAGATGAATGATGCTTTCCTGCATTACCCTTTTCCGACCCCTTTCACAGATGAGGTATTAGAGAATGTGGGAGGCCAGGAAGCATACTCATTCACAAATGGATTCTTAGGCTACCATCAGATCAATATAGCTCCAGAAGACAGGTACAAGACCAACTTTTCCACAGAATGGGGATCCTACCAGTACATAGTCATGCCTATTGGTTTGAAGAATGCACCAACAATATTCTCAAGGGTAGTCATAGTTGCCTTTAAAGAATTCATCCATCAGTTTTTAGAAGTATATCTGGATGATTGGAAAGTCTATAGTCTATTCAAAGATCATGCAGAGGTGTTAAGGTTGATGTTGGAAAGATGCAGGTAGTGTTAGATATCATTAAATATCAAGAAGTGCATCTTTGGGACACCTTTTGGAATACTATTGGGACATATAGTCTATAAACAAGGGATATTGGTGGAACCTGCAAAGGTTTCGGTCATTGTTAACTTACCACCACTAAAATTAGTACGTTAGTTGAGAGAAACACTGGGACATATAGGCTACTATAGGAAATTCATAAAAGGGTATATGTCGATCATTGCGCCGATGGAGAAACTGTTGAAGAAGGACAGTAAATGCCAGTGTAATGAGTATTTTCAGTGAGGCTTGGACACTCTAAAGGAAAAAATGGTCACAACACCCATACTAGTATTCCCAGACTGGGAAAAGACATTTCATGTGAATGCAGATGCATCAGCCATAGAACTTGGAGATATTCTGGTGTAGCTAGGAGAAATAAAGTTAGACCATCCTATAGCATTTGCAAGAAGAAAACTATCAAAGTCAGAGAAGAACTATACTACTACAAAGAGAGAAGGACTAGCAATGGTATATGCACTGCAAAAATTCAGACACTATCTACTTGGGAAACACTTTAAAATGTTCACAGATCATTCTGCCCTCAAGTACCTAGTCAATAAGTCAGTGTTGGGGGCGAGAATATGTATATGGTTACTGTTGTTTCAAGAATTTGATTTTGAAGTGATAGTCAAACCAAGGAAGTTGAATGCATGACCCGATCACCTGTCGAGGATCACCAATGGAGATGAACCTACAAATTTAGAGGAAAACTTCCCTGATGCAAAATTATTTTCAATCCAAGTAGTTGATGAATATTTTTCTAACATCATTGAATACTTGAGTACAAGGACCGCGTCACAAGAATTCAAAACTACCTAGAAGAAAAAATTGGTAGTCAAAGCTGTAGACTATCAATTGATTGCAGGACACTTATACAAGATGGGCATAGACAACATCTTGAGAATATGTGTACTAGAACATGAGAGGCTGAGGATTTTAGTAGAAGCTCACGAGGGAATATCTAGAGAAAATTATGTAGGAAAATATACCATGTAGAAGGTATAGCGTGCAAGACTATGGTGGCCGACCATTCACAGAGATGCAAAGGACTACTGCCAGAGATGTGATGTATGTCAAAGGGTTGGAAAACCTAATAGACGAGATGATATGCCCCTAAGAACATACATAACCTTGCAAGTATTCGACAAATGGGAAATAGACTTCATGGGACCAATTAACCCACGAGAAAAGAGGTCAGGAGCAAGGTATACCATTATTGTGAAAGATTACTTAATGAGATGGGAAGAAACAACACTAGTAAAAGATTGTAGTGCAAAGACAACAAAACACTTCCTTTTTTAGCAAGTGATGACTAGATTTGGATGCCCAAGAATTTTGATGACTGACCAAGGAACTCACTTCATCAATAGTACTATCAAGGATATGACTGAGGAGTTTGAAGTCTATCATCAAAAGAGTACACCATATCACCCTCAATCAAATGGAATAGTGGAAGCCTTTAATAAGATCCTAGAGAATGATTTAACAAAGATCTCCAATGTCAACAAGGATGATTGGGATTTGAAGATAACAGTAGTATTAAGGGCATACATGACTACATGCAAAATGTTGATAGAAAACACCATTCAAGTTGGTGTATGGACAAGAAGCAGTGGTTCCATTAGAATATTTGGTACCTAGTCTATGCGTAGCAGCAATCACCAACACGACAAAATGAGGCACAATAAAAGAAAGTCTAAGTCAGCTAATGGAGATGGAAGAAGATAGGATTCTAGCAGGATTTCACCAAGAAGTACAGAAAGAAAGGGCCAAGCTTGGCATGAAAGACATATTAAAATGAATATTTTCAAGGAGGGAGACCTAGTATTGGTGTATGACAGTAAATTTCTTTAGCATCCAAGAAAATTCAGAATGCATTTATTAGGACCATATGAATTGAAGATTGTCATGGAAGGGGGAGTTGTACAATTGAAATATTTAGGAGGTACAGAACTCAGAGGAATGATCAATGGGAGACAACTGAAATTATATCGGGACAATCAACCTCCTAGTACTTAGAAATTTACCATGTAGTAAGAAGATATTTATATAGTGTATTATAGTAGAATTAAGGGAGAGAAAATGAGAACAAAATATAAAAAGAACAAAATCCATAAAAAGTAAAAAGGGGATAAAAATAAAAATAGATTGGTGCACATGGAGGATCTTGATAGAATATAACTAGTAGAACAAAACAATATGCTGCAAGGAAACCATGGTTCGAAAACACTACATGCAGAAGAGAAATTAATGAGTAGAAAATTACAAGGCACGGGAAACACTGCAAAAAGTGAAAAAGAAACAATTGTCAAAGTGACAGAGTTGTCACTTCTCCGTCCGGCTATAGAGTCGAGAAAAGGGGGGGAAGTGACCCATTGTGTTATTTTCTAAGGATAAGAATGAAGATTTGAGTGGAAGAGTGATATAGTGCGAATTTGCGCTAGCCTCTATCGATTTGGAAGTCTACAAGTAAGATTTTATCGCCATGTCACCACCAAGGGTTGGAGTGCCAAGCAGAACCAGACGAAACACATGGAGTAGCACTCAGGTGCCACAAACTGGAACAAACGAGATGCCCACAGTAGTGGATGTGGAAGAAATCCACACATCGGAGTACAATCAGACCACATTACATGTGGAAGAGGACCAGGAACCCAAGCAATCAGAAGAGAATGTTGAACGGACAAAATCCAACGTGTCCAAGGGAAAAAATCCACAACAGGAAGAACTGGTCACAAATTTCACGCATCAGGGCCTAGAGACGGAACCATAGCATGAAACAGAGCAAGAGGTCATATTATAGGGTGGGGTATCGTCCCCATAAGGGAAAAATAAGGTGAGAGCAGAAAGTAGTCGTTGGGTGTACAACGCGCACAAGAAGAACAAGGTATAGTGATGCCGAAAATTCCCAAGGGAGTGAAGATCAACGATAACATGGTAGGAAGAGTTGATAGCCTTAAATACTCTGACCATGATGTATCTGATGCCATATAGTTCCTATATTTGGCAGCACAAATATACCTAGAGAGCAGGGGAGAAGGCCCATCAGGTGTGCCACTATTGGATCTTGGGACTGTACAACACCGACATCCCTGTGCAATAGATAGGTAGGAATGACGCTAGCAAAAGAAGAAAATAATAGGTAAAGTGGGGGAAAGTAGCTCAATTCAAAAGAAAAGAATGAAACAAAATAAGTCACAACATGTTATGACATAGGTTCCACAAAGCGCAGAGAAGACACCAAGAGGATCGATAGGACATGTGAGTGCAGAAGAAGTGTAGACGAAGGCACAAGAGGTAGCCATGGAAGAAGAAGTTGGGCAGGAGACATGAATGGATACACATATTCCAGAGGTATCTAATCGATCAGATGCCCAAAGGAAAATCCTAGGGGAGAAAGAAAGTGGCACCAGGAAGAAGGAAATGGCCTACAGGAAGCCCATGGAAACATCATTGACGCAAGACAACGTGGAGTTGATAGCCATGACAATAGAGGATCGAATGTCAGATGTGTGGGAGAACGCCGAGAACCACATAGCTTCAATTTTGGAGAAAATCCAAGAGGTGAAAACTGCGCTGGATCAATTAAAGGTAAAATAGAGCAACAACAAAAAAATACAACAGTGTCAGCCAAAGAAGGGTTACATATGGGAGAGACGGTGCAGATCACGACGCAGGGAAGTGTAAAATTTAGGATTACTCTCGACATGTTTTTCATGGATGAGGAGACAATGGAGAGGCCACTGGGAGATATTGAGATGATGGACTTGGCATTGCCAAAGATTCCAACTAAAGCATTGTATAAATTACAAGTGAGCATAATGCAGGAGATTTAGTCCAGAGAAAGGTCAGATGTGACGAACTTACAATTGGCGTAGGAAGACAACACCCCGTTGAAGGAGGCACTTAGCCATGAAGGGAATGAGAGAAATATATCACAACAAAGAGAGGAGGAGATGGAGAAACATATAAGTGGATTATTTGAAACCATCCCTGACAACGCAAAATCAGAAGAAGCATCTTCTGAAGAGAAGATGAGGAAAACAACAGAGGACCTGGCACATATCAAGGAACTGGAGGAGCACGTAGTACCTATGACTCCTCCAATAGTCTAAGCGCAAAGAGAGAAAGACACGACAACAAATGCAGAAAAAATTGTGCAGAACATACATAGAGTGGAATAATTGTTGGAAAAGAGTAGCCAATTATGGACACACCTATTAGAGGATGGGAGCCTACAAGAGATGCAAGGAAAGGAAGATAAGTTGCATGCATCAATGGCAGATGTCAAGAAGTTACAGAGGAAAATTTCACTACCAAAGAAGATCAAGACTATCGTAGAAATGAAGAACCTTCAGGAAGAAGAAAAAGAAGTGCAAGCACAAAA
>SNQJ01S0050818.1:0-19198 GCA_010110895.2 Picea sitchensis | reverse complement strand
TGACATAAATAAAATAACATTACTAATACAATATGCCCCAATTAAGGGGTAATGAGCCAATATTAGGGCTTAACACTTTGTTCTATGTCTAATGGATTATGTTTCTACATTTCCTAGGCATATATTTAAACCTTTGATTTCATATCCATGGCTATAAGAACCTTGTGCATCATCCATATCTATAGTCTTTATTCTCAAACTATACTTGTTATGCATGTACCTCTAATTCTGCAAAAATGTGCATGCAACAATTACTATTAGAATTATACATATTGTAAAACATTTCGTTAGTTATGATGCAGGTCATTCTTCATCTGAATTTATTAAAAGTATGGATGCACTAAACCAAAAATTGATTTTTTAGACACACTCTCCTCTAAATTATTTTTCCAATGACTATACTCATGCATCATTTTGATTTTTTATTTAAAAATTACAATCTTCTGAATTTTTCCATTTCTACTCAATTGTTCCCCATTCTCATTGATGCAATCTAGTTGAGAGACCAGTTTCTACCACTTGTATAAGAAAACCTGTCAAGAACCATGAATTTTTTTATATTAGGAACATGTACAATTTATGATTTTGAATACATAACAATTTTCATATTTGGAATATGATGCTCCAATAAAATTTTGTATAAATATGGAATTTTCAACTTTTTTCTTTTTATGTTTTCTCCAGACATGGATTTTTTAGCAAAATTGGCTATCTCCCAAACAGAGCAAACCTGGGAAAACCTTCCCCAAGATAAATTTGTTTGGATTTTTGGGGAGGTAAAATTTCAACTTAATAAGTTTTTCCATATTTCTGATATGGGGTCCCTTTTCCTTCTCTGAAGATTTTAAAAATCCCCAAAGTGTGTCTAGGAATAATGTCTTTTGGCCTATTTTTGTGTCCCCATTACAAACTCGGAATTTGGCCAAAATCTTAACTAGGTATTTTCATGTATTCATTTTGGAATCACTATAAAAACTTCATAAATAATCATAAATGGATAGTGTCCCTCATTGGAACTATTGTATCATTCCTTACTACAGACATACCCTTTAAATTTCATTTGATTTAGATTTTTTCTACTCCTCTTATGCCCAAAACAATTTTTTGGCTCTAGACTTGATTTGTTTTTAAATACCATCATCTTACTGATGTGGAAAATTGGATGACATGGTGTCCCACGTGGATATTGTTTTTCACCTATCATCCCCTGACTCGACCATGCCATCCTCCTCCTTTCCCTTCATCGACAATCAACTCTGACACTGTTTGGTCTCGCTTTTGATGCAACGTGGTCCTGCTGCATCAATCATCAATGATAGAGGCAACACTCTTCAAGCTCCAATAATTGATGACGAAAATTGCAGGATTCTAGAAGCACATGAAGCAAAGTAGCATTGGAAAATAGAAGCCCGCAATGGGCCTATATCTAGTATTTTTATTACCTTGTCATTTAATGTTTTATTGTGTATTTAGTTTGGTCAAATAATGTGTAAGGTAGTATAGATGCTAGGATAGATTAGGGTACAATAAGGAAGTTCATCCCTCTAGGTGGAATATATTCCAATTTTTCATTTTGTATCTATGTCATTGGAATAAAATCTATATTATTTTTTAGTTTTTTCATCCCTACTACAACCTCGTTTTATAATATAACCTTACTATTAAAAAATATTACACCTTGAAAATCAAAATTTATTTTAAAATTTCCCCCTCAAGATGGTATCTTTCTTGGAGCCTCAACTAGGGTTTAATTCCTAGATACTTTAAAGTTATCACCACCATGTTCAATCATGACTTCTCCTTTGGAATCCTAAATATGTCTGGCATCCCAACTCTACTAGACTAGAACACACTAAAAAGGTAGAGTTGAAAGCTACTACACCTTCCACTGGACTTAGTTATGTATCAAAGGAAGCAATAAAACCTAAGAATCCCTCCATTGGATAGTGGTGTGTAAATAAACTTTCCTATAGCTAGAGATGACTATAATAGAGCAAGTTTGAAAGAAAAAAGTTGATCTTTCCCAAAAATAGCCTATGGTATTCTTTTAATAACTACCAATTAGTTACAAGAGGTCTTACTTTAACACCCCATTTTTTATCCCTAATGTGACATTGTATATTTGTAAATATTATGAATGGTCAAGGGACAAGTGATATAATATGTAAACATTATACATTGAAAAAAAATGAAATGCATCATTGGAAGATAGATGGGTAAGGACCAGAGTAATGGGGGGATCCAATTCCACGAGAGAGGGGATTAATGGGGTTTTGAGGGGTTTCCACATGCTTTGAGTGTTAATAAACCTTCATAAATCAGTTTGTCATTTTTGTACTTATTAAACACTCAATCATTGAATTTATATAAGAATTTGAGTGAGGAAGTTATATGAATTCAATGATTGAGTGTTTAATAAGTACAAAAATGACAAAATGATTTATGAAGGCTTATTAACACTCAAATCATGTGGAAACCCCTCAAAAACCCCATTAATCCCCTCTCTCTTGGAATAACAGCCCCCCATTACTCTGGTCCTTACCCATCTATCCGCCAATGATGTATTTCAGTTTTTTTCAATGTACAATGTTTACATATTACATCACTTGTCCCTTGACCATTCATAATATTTACAAATATACAATATCACATTAGGGATAAAAAATGGGGTGTTAAAGTAAGATCTCTTGTAACTAAATGGTAGTTATTAAAAGAATACCATAGGCCGTTTTGGGGAAAGATCAACTTTGTTCTTTCAAACTTGCTCTGTTATAGTCAACCCTAGCTATAGGAAAGTGTATTTCCACAACACTGTCCAATGGAGGTATCCTTAGGTTTTATTTCTTCCAACTCTACCTTTGTAGTGTGGTCTAGTCTAGTAGAGGTGGGACGTCGGGCATATTTAGGATTCCAAAGGAGAAGTCATGATTGAACATGGCGGTGATAAATTTAAAGCATCTAGGAATTAAACCCTAGTTGAGGCTCCAAGAAAGATCCCATATTGAGGGGAAAATTGAAAATCAAATTGGATTTTCAAGGTGTAATTTTTTTTAATAGTAAGGTTGTATTATAAAACGAGGTTGTAGTAGGGATGAACAACTTATATATATGTATATATATATATATATATATATTAGTCCAACGACATAGATACAAAATGAAAAATTGAAAGATATTCCACCTAGAGGGATGAATTTCCTTATTGTGTCCTAATCTATCCTAGCAACTATACTACCTTACACATTATTTGACCAAAATAAATACACAATAAAAAATTAAATGACAAGGTAATAAAAATACTAGATATTAGGCCCATTGTGGGCCTCTATTTTCCAATGCTACTTTGCTTCACGTGCTTCTAGAACCCTACAATTTTTGTCATCAATTATTGGAGCTTGAGGAATGTTGCCTCTATCCAATTCCATATTGGAGAGAAATTGAGGATCCTTGGAAGCTAGATATGGCTTTGTTGTGGGTGAAGAATCTACACGAGAGTAGGTTTTAACTACATTGTCTAGGTTGCCAAGATGGGCCATGATTTTTCCCACAAATTTCTTTAACGGGTTAAGATAAATAAAAATTCTAACAACCATAAATTCCTTTACCTTATTCTATGATTCCTTTATTTCAACTACATGCCTATGACACAATTATTCTATTTTGCATTATTTTGTTGGACATTTTGCTCAAATTCAAATTTCCACCTATCCCACCATATCTTGGGTTAATAATGATAGATTGAGATTCAACCACATCCTCGACACAATTTTTTAGTCCTTTTTAAAAATCTCCCATCTTTCATAAGACACAACACTCACTTTTATAATGATAATACACCATGGGATCCTAGAATAAAGCTACAAGGAAACTTGAAATAGAACCAAAGTACTAAGAACTACAAAGAGAGAAAAAGTCCAGTGAAGAAGTGGAAGGATTCCCTCCTTCACCCAATTGTGAGCTTGAAACATAAATAACTATAGAAAAGAAGAGCTACAACCCTAATAATAACTAGAGATGAGAAATGTCCATCAAATTTAACCCATACTATTTATTGGACTGCATAATCACACGCATCATAAAAATTTGCAAAAGTGGGAGGGGGTAGAACATATTAATTTTCCATCGGTTCTTAAATGACCATCACTTCAAACTTGGGATACTTTCTAAGAGGGTGGTTAATTTGTATCCCATAAAAAACCATATAATCATTATGGAGGGAATTGGAAAGAGTGCCCCCCATTTATGTTAAAACAACTCAAACGCAGTATAGAGCCTAAATTGGCTTGCTCATTTGCTAATGAATTTATGGTGCTTGAGGATGTTGAAAAATTCAAGCTTGTCAAAATCCTAAGATTCTTGAAGAATTATTTGCACTAGGTGAGCTATGTTTGGCTTCTCAAAAAGGGATTTGTGATAGATTTCTCTTAGAATGAAAATAGTGTTTCTCACCACCAGTGCTACATGGATTCCTTGAGATTTATAACCAAAAGGCCTTGAGGAGAGATAAAGCCTTGAATTCATTATTTTAATAAATCCAAACCCCCAAGCATATTTTGTTTCTTTATTTTCCCTAGAGTCAATGATGACTCCCATTGCACTTTCCAACCTTGAATTTGTAGTTACAAAATAAAGTTTGAACCCATTTTTTTTAGTAAACTCATTGAAACAATAACAATAGCACTTTCCAACCTTGATTTTGAATTTGTAGTTACAAAATAAAGTTTGAACCCATTTTTTAGTAAACTCATTGAAACAATAACAACAGGAAACAAGATTTGAACCCCAAACCACTTTATTCAAAACATTATCATCAATTAACTATACTAAATTTATTATTGTGTATAAAACATGAAAAGAGAAAGGGTGTTTTTTTAGCCATGACTACCTAGGAGGGGTTTTCCTTGCAACATCTTCAAATTTTGATACTTATATAGAAATTATTCCATATCCCAAGTGGATTCCTATGTTGGAAGGTCATTCCTTTTTATAACTACATGGATAATAGGATTTTGCATAGGAAATTATACCATTATGCTTTTAGTGGAGATAGGTCAATGGATGGTGTAGTAAAGGTTTGAATTTTTGTGCACTTAAAAGATTTTGATTCATTGGTGCTCCATGTCAATGTGAGAAAACAAAAATAATTGTTAATAATTGAACACAAATAAAAGAGACAAGAAATGGCGAAAAAGGCCTTAATATATTTAGATTCACTTTGTATTGTTCTCGATGATATGAATGTCAATTTTTCATATGCAACTAATTTTATATCTGAAAGTTACTTCCAAGTGACTCAAACAATAAACCCTAACTGTTATAACTGAACAATTTTACAATGAAATTATTGACTAAAAATTATAGCAATGGAAACAACAAGATCAGAGATAAATCACCCATGCACTTAAGACACAAAATTTTATGTTCGGGATATTGTCAAATTCAGAATTTCCCTAGGGAAAAATAAACCCTCTCAATTGTCACAAAAATCACCAAATTTGAGGACAAAACCAATCCTCTTTATTGGTTTTACTTCTCTCTTGATACCTTTCTTGGGCTGACCGAGGTTCAGGTCCATCATGGTTTCTAACAAAACCCCTTTAAAACTATTGGTTCCTCTAGTAAACCAAAAGGAAACGCAGTACATAGAGTGCACTGCGTAATATCACCCGAGATAGTTCTATTGGTGGCTGCAACGCTCAAGTGATTGCATCCTGGGAATTAGTGGGGATCTGGGATTAAACTCTGTGATATTCATTTGTTACTTTAACATTCATCTTATATTGAATACCCTGTCATTCTTATTCATGCATGTAAGATAACATATCTAACTAGTCATTCACGCATTTGTCTAACATCTAATCATGACAAAAAAGGAAATACACAATATTCAATCACATAACACATGGTCTACCATGGTTCACCCCTTCTGGGCTATGTCCACAAATATTTGGCTGCTTTGTTATTTTATTATGGTGTTTCCAAAACTACAATGCCACACGCATTACAATTCTCAATCAGTGGTCAAGATCGACAATGAGGTAGACTAGATCACACCAGGCTCCTCATCCTGTGATCTAACCCTCAAGATCTACCCTAATTCCTCTCCTCGTCTCAAAAACTTACAAAACAGATCAGATTTATATTCATTCTTTCTTCGAACGACCTAGTAACAATGACCAACAAAACTGAACCATATTCCAACCACCCCACCAAGAACCCAACCCCCGACCTAGACCTACTAGGTACCTACTTATACATGTTTTTGGCTTACCAACCATTATATCCTATTACCATAACCATAACCCTATCATGGCTAGGTCTTCTTGCATGTGTGCCTCACATGCTTTCCTCTTCTGCATGTGTGTCTATCTTGCACGTGTTACTTTTCCTGCATGTGTGTCTATCTTACACGTGATGTTTTTCCTGCATGTGCATCTCTCTTACATGTGCTATTTTTCCTGCATGCACGTCTACCTTACTCGTGTTTCTTTTACTCAAAATTGGGCCTACACCCAATACACCCCTAACATTGACATCGTGACTCATCCTGAGTCACTGCCTAACTCCAGCATCTATCACTCCTTATGCAAGTGCTTCATACATATCTGTTATCCGTTGGAAGTGCTCCTAAACCTGACTGCTCCTTGCTGACATGGATTCGACCACATGTGTGGTGATTGGTGGTATTAGTATCTTACCCCCCTCCAAGCCTATCTGTTCAAGGTTCACATTCGATGCATTGATTTCCATGACCAATTGTTCTGCATTTTCTTGAAGGGGCTCCAACTAAGCCTGTTGTGTGATATTTTGTGCTTGCACTTCTTTTTCTTCTTCCTGAAGGTTCTTCATTTCTACGATAGTCTTGATCTTCTTTGGTAGTGAAATTTTCCTCTGTAACTTCTTGACATCTGCCATTGATGCATGCAACTTATCTTCCTTTCCTTGCATCTCTTGTAGGCTCCCATCCTCTAATAGGTGTGTCCATAATTGGCTACTCTTTTCCAACAATTATTCCACTCTATGTATGTTCTGCACAATTTTTTCTGCATTTGTTGTCGTGTCTTTCTCTCTTTGCGCTTAGACTATTGGAGGAGTCATAGGTACTACGTGCTCCTCCAGTTCCTTGATATGTGCCAGGTCCTCTGTTGTTTTCCTCATCTTCTCTTCAGAAGATGCTTCTTCTGATTTTGCGTTGTCAGGGATGGTTTCAAATAATCCACTTATATGTTTCTCCATCTCCTCCTCTCTTTGTTGTGATATATTTCTCTC
The DNA here is from genome assembly GCA_010110895.2 of Picea sitchensis. Classification (NCBI taxonomy): domain Eukaryota; kingdom Viridiplantae; phylum Streptophyta; class Pinopsida; order Pinales; family Pinaceae; genus Picea; species Picea sitchensis. The sequence continues at coordinate 11,929 of SNQJ01S0050818.1, read as the reverse complement.
ATTCCCTTCATGGCTAAGTGCCTCCTTCAACGGGGTGTTGTCTTCCTACGCCAATTGTAAGTTCGTCACATCTGACCTTTCTCTGGACTAAATCTCCTGCATTATGCTCACTTGTAATTTATACAATGCTTTAGTTGGAATCTTTGGCAATGCCAAGTCCATCATCTCAATATCTCCCAGTGGCCTCTCCATTGTCTCCTCATCCATGAAAAACATGTCGAGAGTAATCCTAAATTTTACACTTCCCTGCGTCGTGATCTGCACCGTCTCTCCCATATGTAACCCTTCTTTGGCTGACACTGTTGTATTTTTTTGTTGTTGCTCTATTTTACCTTTAATTGATCCAGCGCAGTTTTCACCTCTTGGATTTTCTCCAAAATTGAAGCTATGTGGTTCTCGGCGTTCTCCCACACATCTGACATTCGATCCTCTATTGTCATGGCTATCAACTCCACGTTGTCTTGCGTCAATGATGTTTCCATGGGCTTCCTGTAGGCCATTTCCTTCTTCCTGGTGCCACTTTCTTTCTCCCCTAGGATTTTCCTTTGGGCATCTGATCGATTAGATACCTCTGGAATATGTGTATCCATTCATGTCTCCTGCCCAACTTCTTCTTCCATGGCTACCTCTTGTGCCTTCGTCTACACTTCTTCTGCACTCACATGTCCTATCGATCCTCTTGGTGTCTTCTCTGCGCTTTGTGGAACCTATGTCATAACATGTTGTGACTTATTTTGTTTCATTCTTTTCTTTTGAATTGAGCTACTTTCCCCCACTTTACCTATTATTTTCTTCTTTTGCTAGCGTCATTCCTACCTATCTATTGCACAGGGATGTCGGTGTTGTACAGTCCCAAGATCCAATAGTGGCACACCTGATGGGCCTTCTCCCCTGCTCTCTAGGTATATTTGTGCTGCCAAATATAGGAACTATATGGCATCAGATACATCATGGTCAGAGTATTTAAGGCTATCAACTCTTCCTACCATGTTATCGTTGATCTTCACTCCCTTGGGAATTTTCGGCATCACTATACCTTGTTCTTCTTGTGCGCGTTGTACACCCAACGACTACTTTCTGCTCTCACCTTATTTTTCCCTTATGGGGACGATACCCCACCCTATAATATGACCTCTTGCTCTGTTTCATGCTATGGTTCCGTCTCTAGGCCCTGATGCGTGAAATTTGTGACCAGTTCTTCCTGTTGTGGATTTTTTCCCTTGGACACGTTGGATTTTGTCCGTTCAACATTCTCTTCTGATTGCTTGGGTTCCTGGTCCTCTTCCACATGTAATGTGGTCTGATTGTACTCCGATGTGTGGATTTCTTCCACATCCACTACTGTGGGCATCTCGTTTGTTCCAGTTTGTGGCACCTGAGTGCTACTCCATGTGTTTCGTCTGGTTCTGCTTGGCACTCCAACCCTTGGTGGTGACATGGCGATAAAATCTTACTTGTAGACTTCCAAATCGATAGAGGCTAGCGCAAATTCGCACTATATCACTCTTCCACTCAAATCTTCATTCTTATCCTTAGAAAATAACACAATGGGTCACTTCCCCCCCTTTTCTCGACTCTATAGCCGGACGGAGAAGTGACAACTCTGTCACTTTGACAATTGTTTCTTTTTCACTTTTTGCAGTGTTTCCCGTGCCTTGTAATTTTCTACTCATTAATTTCTCTTCTGCATGTAGTGTTTTCGAACCATGGTTTCCTTGCAGCATATTGTTTTGTTCTACTAGTTATATTCTATCAAGATCCTCCATGTGCACCAATCTATTTTTATTTTTATCCCCTTTTTACTTTTTATGGATTTTGTTCTTTTTATATTTTGTTCTCATTTTCTCTCCCTTAATTCTACTATAATACACTATATAAATATCTTCTTACTACATGGTAAATTTCTAAGTACTAGGAGGTTGATTGTCCCGATATAATTTCAGTTGTCTCCCATTGATCATTCCTCTGAGTTCTGTACCTCCTAAATATTTCAATTGTACAACTCCCCCTTCCATGACAATCTTCAATTCATATGGTCCTAATAAATGCATTCTGAATTTTCTTGGATGCTAAAGAAATTTACTGTCATACACCAATACTAGGTCTCCCTCCTTGAAAATATTCATTTTAATATGTCTTTCATGCCAAGCTTGGCCCTTTCTTTCTGTACTTCTTGGTGAAATCCTGCTAGAATCCTATCTTCTTCCATCTCCATTAGCTGACTTAGACTTTCTTTTATTGTGCCTCATTTTGTCGTGTTGGTGATTGCTGCTACGCATAGACTAGGTACCAAATATTCTAATGGAACCACTGCTTCTTGTCCATACACCAACTTGAATGGTGTTTTCTATCAACATTTTGCATGTAGTCATGTATGCCCTTAATACTACTGTTATCTTCAAATCCCAATCATCCTTGTTGACATTGGAGATCTTTGTTAAATCATTCTCTAGGATCTTATTAAAGGCTTCCACTATTCCATTTGATTGAGGGTGATATGGTGTACTCTTTTGATGATAGACTTCAAACTCCTCAGTCATATCCTTGATAGTACTATTGATGAAGTGAGTTCCTTGGTCAGTCATCAAAATTCTTGGGCATCCAAATCTAGTCATCACTTGCTAAAAAAGGAAGTGTTTTGTTGTCTTTGCACTACAATCTTTTACTAGTGTTGTTTCTTCCCATCTCATTAAGTAATCTTTCACAATAATGGTATACCTTGCTCCTGACCTCTTTTCTCGTGGGTTAATTGGTCCCATGAAGTCTATTTCCCATTTGTCGAATACTTGCAAGGTTATGTATGTTCTTAGGGGCATATCATCTCGTCTATTAGGTTTTCCAACCCTTTGACATACATCACATCTCTGGCAGTAGTCCTTTGCATCTCTGTGAATGGTCGGCCACCATAGTCTTGCACGCTATACCTTCTACATGGTATATTTTCCTACATAATTTTCTCTAGATATTCCCTCGTGAGCTTCTACTAAAATCCTCAGCCTCTCATGTTCTAGTACACATATTCTCAAGATGTTGTCTATGCCCATCTTGTATAAGTGTCCTGCAATCAATTGATAGTCTACAGCTTTGACTACCAATTTTTTCTTCTAGGTAGTTTTGAATTCTTGTGACGCGGTCCTTGTACTCAAGTATTCAATGATGTTAGAAAAATATTCATCAACTACTTGGATTGAAAATAATTTTGCATCAGGGAAGTTTTCCTCTAAATTTGTAGGTTCATCTCCATTGGTGATCCTCGACAGGTGATCGGGTCATGCATTCAACTTCCTTGGTTTGACTATCACTTCAAAATCAAATTCTTGAAACAACAGTAACCATATACATATTCTCGCCCCCAACACTGACTTATTGACTAGGTACTTGAGGGCAGAATGATCTGTGAACATTTTAAAGTGTTTCCCAAGTAGATAGTGTCTGAATTTTTGCAGTGCATATACCATTGCTAGTCCTTCTCTCTTTGTAGTAGTATAGTTCTTCTCTGACTTTGATAGTTTTCTTCTTGCAAATGCTATAGGATGGTCTAACTTTATTTCTCCTAGCTACACCAGAATATCTCCAAGTTCTATGGCTGATGCATCTGCATTCACATGAAATGTCTTTTCCCAGTCTGGGAATACTAGTATGGGTGTTGTGACCATTTTTTCCTTTAGAGTGTCCAAGCCTCACTGAAAATACTCATTACACTGGCATTTACTGTCCTTCTTCAACAGTTTCTCCATCGGCGCAATGATCGACATATACCCTTTTATGAATTTCCTATAGTAGCCTATATGTCCCAGTGTTTCTCTCAACTAACGTACTAATTTTAGTGGTGGTAAGTTAACAATGACCGAAACCTTTGCAGGTTCCACCAATATCCCTTGTTTATAGACTATATGTCCCAATAGTATTCCAAAAGGTGTCCCAAAGATGCACTTCTTGATATTTAATGATATCTAACACTACCTGCATCTTTCCAACATCAACCTTAACACCTCTGCATGATCTTTGAATAGACTATAGACTTTCCAATCATCCAGATATACTTCTAAAAACTGATGGATGAATTCTTTAAAGGCAACTATGACTACCCTTGAGAATATTGTTGGTGCATTCTTCAAACCAATAGGCATGACTATGTACTGGTAGGATCCCCATTCTGTGGAAAAGGTGGTCTTATACCTGTCTTCTGGAGCTATATTGATCTGATGGTAGCCTAAGAATCCATTTGTGAATGAGTATGCTTCCTGGCCTCCCACATTCTCTAATACCTCATCTGTGAAAGGGGTCGGAAAAGGGTAATGCAGGAAAGCATCATTCATCTTTCTCAGATCGACACATATCCTTATGTCTCCTTTCTTCTTCTCCTTGAGTACCATAGGGATTATCAATTACGATTCTTCTACTAGTTCTATGATTCCAACTTTCAACATTCTGTTAATTTCTTCTTTGACTTTCTTCTTATATATTGGGTTCAATCTATATTGTTGTTTTCTGACAGATCTAGACTTAGGCTTGAGAGGTATCTTCATCTCTCCTAGATCTCCTTCTATGCCTTTGATCTCTGTAAAGGTTGTTGGGAACATGTCATTGTAATCACACAACAAATCTGTTATTCTTTCTACTGTTTGTTCATCCCAGTAATCTCCAATATTGGCCATTTTGGGATTATCATTTGTCCAAATATTTAATTTCTTCACCTTGATTGGTGCAAAAAATACTTTTTATTCCAAATATGGACCTTCCACCTCTCTTTCTCCTTCAATTTCTATAATTTTAATTTTCTGTGGGTCATCTTCATCTAGTGCTTCTTCCTTGACATTATAGCATGAAAATAGTTCTTTCATTGTTTGTTTATTCTTCTTTTGATACTCTGCTATAAGTTCAACCTCTGGTTCCTTAATAAATATCACCCCTCTGATTTGTTTTAGTTCTAAATCAATGTTGGGGTTCTCATGTTCAAATGATAAAGTGACTACAAAATTATGCTATAATGTTGTCCATTCTGCAGTGCCTTTGTGCAGTTCCTAGTCTACATACCAGTTTTTTGGAATTCCTTCCAATGTGTGAATGAAGTGATAAGGCCATTTTTCTGGTGGTGTCATTCTCCATAGTGTTCTGCACTTCTCCAAGTGTTTGGCTGGTGTTTATTTTCCATCATATCTCTGCAGGTAATTGATTCCCTATTCTGTGTTGAATCTAATGTGCAGTAATCTCTTACATTGGTACCAGTTCTTAACTATCTCTTTGTGCGCACCCCACCATATTGCAGGTGTTGCCTTGAGTTCTATTTACAATGCTAAGAGACTCTGATTTTCTAACACTTCATCTTTGTATCTTGTTAGGAATTATTCTAGGTCATTAACCCAATGAAAATTGGGAGGTTCTCTTATCTTTGTACCTACCCATCTTACTGCACGATCTATTATTGCACACCTTCTTGTGGATACTTCATGTAATTTTTTCTGCCAATTCTCCAACCCTGTATCTGAGTCTAAAGCGCATGATGTGATGCTTCTCCAGCTAAGTACTCCATCTGCAGTTGTATTTACATAATATTCTTCTCGTACAATGGTTCTGTATAACTGGCTGATTTCCTCCAGGTCTAAGAAAGTGGGTTCTACAAACCTTTCTCCTTCTGATGGGTCTAATGGCACAATGACTTTGTATTCTCCTAACTTGAATGTCATCTTCCTTGTCTTAAAATTGATTATGGCATGGTTTTCAAACGCCCAATCCAAGCCAAGAAATGATGGATAAGGTGTTGTTCCATCCACTATTTCTATCACTTCAAAATAATCTTTAGTGCRCACTCCATCCAGATCTACTGTCACACCCTTTAGCCTTCCAATTGGCATAACCCTGTGTTGATTTGCTAGTTTCAGTTGAACAAGTGAATATCCTAATGTGGGTTCTCCCATACATTTCCATGTCTTCTTGGGTAACAAATTTACTTCAGAGCCTAAATCCAGTATAATATCCCCCATGTTGAAATCTCCAATGTTGGCATTCAGTTTGAACTCTCTTCTTGTCCTCCTCCTTGTATGCAAGTGCTTAACTATTTTATTCTTTGGCTTTCCCTCTACGTCTGTGTTATATATTTTTAACATATTTTGTAATACTTTAACATATGATGGATCATTTAGTAGTTTAACATGGGATTGCAGAAAATCCTTTATGGTACTTACTTGTCCTAAGGGTTGTGCTTCATTAGTGTGATCTAGTGATGAAGGCATCTTGTACGTTGGTATGTCCTAAGTATGTTGCACATTTGATGTAGATGCAATGTATGGATTCAATAATTCTTGTTTGGCTTTCTTGAATAGATCCTTTTCATTCTACGCATCAAACTGCTTCTGTGGTTTGGCATTCTTATTCACCCATTGGTGTTGTGATGGATCTAGTATTACCGTCTCATCTCATGTTTTAGTGCCTCCGCACGTAACTATGTCGATATTTCTTCCATGATCCCTTTCTTCAATAGAAATCCATTAAACATTCTTATTTTTTTTATTCCTCTTTTCCTGGATCTTCCCCAATAGTGTTGGACAGTCTTTTGTGTCATGATCTGATGCACGACAACACATACATGTCGTAGGTGGAAGTGGAAATTCTCTTGAATAATGTCAAGGTTGTTGAAATTTATGGCATACCACTCGTCCTCTGCCTTTTCCAAATCCTCCTCTACCTTTTCTTCCAGCTCTGTAGCTAGCTTGACCTCCTTGTGTGGTGTTGTACTTAGGCACCTGATTATACTACACGGGATTATACTGTGGCTACATAGTGTTATATTTTTGTGGCACAGTGTTATATGGGGTTTGTACTTGGTTAAATTGTGGTGCATCTTTCCCTGTCATAATTTCTTCCTGCACCCTATAGGTGTTTGATGTTCTTTCCCTCATCAGATCCAATGTCCTGCAATATTTTTCATCATGGTCTACTGACTTGAAAAAGTTGCAATATGAACTCTTAGGCACTTTCTGGTATTTCTGCATCATTGGACAATTATATGGATCATTCCCCTGTGTCTTATATATCTCACACCATAGTCCTCTTGTCGACAAAGGGTTTGACAGTCATGTTTCCATGTACTGCGCAAATTTTGGGCACTCATTCTTCTGATGTCCTTCTATCCTACATGTGGTACACCAAACAACTTATCTTTTGTCCTTACTCATGTTCTGTTTTAGTTGAAATGCTAATTTCTTCAGATCCTCCTTCAATTCCTCTATTGTTGGATCTATCTTTTGAGATTGGTTCTCTTCTAGTTGTAAGGCTGCCTGCAAAGCCTCTTCCTGAGTTTGAAACTTCTTCTGTCTCAAAGGGTATTTCAAGTGTGGTAGCACAGAATTCACAAATAGATGTCTATGTTGCATATCTATCATGACATGCTTCAACTTTCCCTTCAATTGTTTGAATCTCTGGTCAATCTCCCAAATATATTCTCATGGTTTCTGTCTGATCTCTATCATCTCATTCATGTACTGATCGTCTAAGCTAGGCTTCTAGAATTCATTTATCAACAACTTCTTGATATCCACAATCGTTCTTGTTGCTCCTGGTGGATTGTTTGCAGCTAAGATCATGTACCAATCCAGTGTGCAGTCTCTTAGTGTGATATCTAACTACGCAAGTTTTGTATCCTCATCTATGATCTGCTTTGCTTCCCATATCTTTTCATAGATGAACAAGTGTTTCTCAAGGTCCTTCGATGCCTCTCCCTTGAATTCTGGTAACCTAATGGTGGGATCATGTCCTTCCATCTTGAATGATGAACTACTACCTCTCTGTGGTGTAGATCATTGACTAATGATTCCTGAGATGGCTCTCCTAGTTTTTTCTCCCTATGTAGATGTACTTCTTGTTGCGGTTCTTCCACTGAAATTCGATTGTCTAAACGGTGGTGTTATTTCTGGTGTATTGGTCGCACATGGGTTTATGGGTTCCACACTGACACTGATATGGATAGGAGTTCTTCCCTTGGACCTATTTTCTTCCTTTTATATGTCACGTGCATGATTTCCTCAATCTTCTCCATAGCCCAGATATCCTCTACCTCTTCTTCATCACTTGCCAATCCTTCCCTCGCGGCCATGGCTCTCTTCTTATTGTTCATGTTGTATTGGTAGGCCTACACGTTCTTCGAGTTGTTTCCATGATCTTATTGATCTAGTATTCCTCCATCATGATCGATTCCAAGGCCTCCTCCTTCTTTCCTTTATCCATCTCTTCCTCCATTTATCCATCTCTTGCCAGTGCTTCCCCCCTTCCCCCATGCATGGAGGGAAATTTAGTTTTTTTTTCCATTGTCATTACATATTTGTTATACAATAAAATCTTGATGAAAGTATACAACAATATGATATACCTACCTCTAGGTCCCTTCAATAACTCTTGCTCTGCTGCGTTGTAAGACTTCACAGTATCTACTGCAAATTCTATGATAAATCCTGCAACAATGATGTCGAACAAGAAATCTATTGCTCGTGTAAATTTATTGTCAACTTTTTGTAACTACGTAATCTCCACGGAATTCCACTCTATTTGTCTGATCCAATTTTTTAGGGTGGTTGTCTTTCAAGCTCAATATCCACTCTTGTAACACATGCGAGAAATCACAAAAAAATACTTCATGTAAGTCACTAAATACGTACTTGTCCAAATATTTGAGCAGTGTTAACTTCGGGTTTTTGTTATCTTTATGTAAAAATTCCATCTCCTTTTTTTCAACTGGCTCTCAATCTTCACCTTCGTTGGATTCCATGGTATAAACATCCCCTTTTATATTCTCATTCTTTTTAACGTTTTCTCACCAGATATGACATTATTTTCCCGATTCTTCATCTTATCTCATTCACTCAATCCCATTCTGTTCCAGCCAAAAACAGAACCATTTGTTGGTTTTACTTCTCTCTTGATACCTTTCTTGGGCTGACCCAGGTTCAGTTTTATCATGGTTTCCAACAAAACCCATGTAAAAATATTGCCCCCTCTGGTAAACCAGAAGGAAACACAGTACACAGAGTGCAATGCACAGTCTCACTTGAGATAGTTCTATTGGTGGATGCAACACTCAAGTGCTTGCAACCTGGGAATGAGTGCAGATACGAGATTAAACTCTGTAATATTCATTTATTACTTTAACATTCAGCTTATATTGAATACCTTGTCATTCTTATTCATGCATGTAAAAAAACAGATCTAACTAGTCATTCACGCATTTTTCTAACATCTAATCATTGAAAGAAAAGGAAATATGCAATATTCAATCACATAAAACAAGGTATACTGTTGTTCACCCCTCCTAGGCTAAATCCACAAAGATTTGGTTTCTCTTCTCTTTTATCATGGTGTTTCCAAAAATACAACACCATGTGCATTACAATTCTCCATCAACGGGTTGAGATCTACAATGAGGAGGACTAGATCACACTAGGATCCTCAGCCTGTGATCTAACCCTCAATAACTACCCTAATTCCTCTCCTCAACTCAACAACATACAAAACAGATCAGATTTACAGTCATTCTTTATTTAAATGACCTAGTAACAATGACCAACAAAATCGAATCATATTCCAACCACCCCACCGAGAACCCAACCCCCGACCTATACCTCCTAGGTACCTACTTATACCTATTTTTGGCTTACTATCCATTACATATTATTATGAAAACCCTAACCCTATTATGGCTAGGTCTTCTTGCATGTGTGCCTCGCATGCTTTCCTCTTCTGCATGTGTGTTTGTCTTGCACATGTTGTTTTTCCTACATGCGCGTTTGTCTTACATGTGTTGCATTTCATTTATGTGCATCTATCTTACACATGTTGTTTTTCCTGCATGTGCGTCTACCTTACTCGTGTTTCTTTTCCTCAAAACTAGGCCTGCGCCCAACACTCTTTAAAACCAAAAAATAAGAAAAATTCTAGGGACAAATCCCAACTTACAAATCTACTCCAATTGTACCTATACAACTTGGTGTCAATCGTAGGCTGATGACGTCAACCTGTATGGACCGAATTCTACCTAGCAAATCATGTCATACAATTTCAGACATATGTGACTATCTCTATGGAGGTTCGTGTACATACACGACTATATCCATTGAAACCCGCTCACATACATGACTCTCTCCATTGAAACCCACGTACATGTACATAAAAAGTGTACGGACACTTCGTACAATTCACACAACTTCTTCCGTTCTGCGGTTGTTCTGTACATGCGACCTCCTTACCTCACACATGTGATTTCCATGCTAAGAACATAAAATGGAAGATTCATAACCCTAGGCTAGATTTTCCAAAGTTGTATAAATTCCCTTGTTGAAATCACCAAGCCTCCTAGCACAAGTGTTCACTCACTTATGCTAACTCAATAATGTCACAGTGATATTTTTCACAATCTCTCCTCTCCTTACATAGGAGTCTAATGAGTGAGTTTAGAACTCCATCTAGACTCAACATTAAATTATAATATTGTATTCCTCCTTGTGGGTGTGAAGCCCCTACACAAGCCCACAAATCCCATCACCAAAACCATGAATCCCCAACACAAATACAAGGACGTTTTCATCGAAATGAAAGTGTAATATGGTGCCAATAAAGATTCTGACATGCCTTACACCATGGCTACTTGTGGGAATACTGTAGAAATTTTAATACAAATTATGTATTTCTTGGATTCTCCTGATCTAACAATTATATGCCATTGTTAAATACATAATCTCTTCTACAAATATTATTGCGGAATTTAAAACATGATCGCCATTTGAAATATCAAGAAGAAAGATCAATCACACATAACACAAATGTTTTTACTGGGAAAGAATAAAGCTAAAAACCCCACTATCATATATTATGTATATATCATGGATCATGAAACAATCTCATACAAAACTCTAATAAAAGATATCTCAGTACAATATACAATTGTCTCACACTGTCATACAAAAATTGGCAAATTCATGTGCCAATTTACTGCCTCCAGACAACCTACCTCCTCTGTGCAAATCCTTGCAAAGAATGAATCCCTCTTGCCTAGGTTGCACATTCCTCATGGGCATATCCAATGTGTGTGTGGTTGCATGAGTGCACTCACTAATGTCACAACTAGTAGTCAAACTGTCCCTTTCACCTGTTATCTCAATTAGGTCTCCACTGGATCTGACATGCATGTAGTTAACATTGGTAAATCTTTAGTTACATGTGAGACCACTGATTTTGAATTAATTAAAAATTAATTCACTGATCTCTCACTAGTGTAAGTTCAGTTACAACTAGTACAACTGAGCTTAACTCACTTAACTAAGTTAAACTACTTTGCAACTCACATAACTACACATATAACTCTGTTACAACTTTGAATCACTCAGTTACAACTAATTTGACTTGCATGTCCCATCAGTCAACCTTTGAACTCGAATTTCCTATAGCTAATTGATTTTCCACTTTAGTTAACTATTTCCAAGTGCTCATTGAGATTAAATTAATATTTATTGTCCAACTATAAATATGTACCATCTATAAATAGACATCATCTATAAATAGAATTTTCTCATCATCTAAAAATAGACTTCCACCTAAAAATAGCCTGAGGCTCCATCCTAGTGTAGGTGCATAATTTTCATTAGGATCTTCTTGTTGAATCTCAACAAATACCTACTGAAGCTACAAAATGCATCAAAACTCCTTCTTAGCAAGGTAGGTATTCCATCCTCCATCATTTGGGCGTATGTATATCTCCCACATTAAATCTTCTACCATATTTGCACTCCAATCCTCCTGATTGGTTGCTCCCTTTGTCACGGAAACAAAACTTGTTGTATGGCATAGTCCCTCATGGGAAGATACACTGCTCCTAGAAGCCTCCTTCTTCTGAGCCTCCTGATTATCTTCCTCAACCCATGATACTTTCTTGTCAATATTGGAA
>SNQJ01S0050817.1:72188-84755 GCA_010110895.2 Picea sitchensis | reverse complement strand
AAACCCATGAATACTGGCTTGCTAGGCTACCCCATCAATCACCCCAACAATGGTTAAGTGGATTAGTGTAAGATCCAAGCAGTCATCCGAAATGAAAGGAACCTAATGCATACATAAGAAGGTTATAACAATCAAATACGACACATACCATGATACCTCAGACCAATTATCTCATGGAGCAAGAGCCCTCTCTGATGCAAGCCCAGGCTGGTGGTGATGGAGGCTGGTACAGCTGACAGGACAAGTCCGGCTGAGAAGAAAAAGATGGGCCCTCAAGGGCCATGCTCAAGTCAATCCGCTCTCATACTCCATGTCTGGTATCATGTGGGCCTCAAGACATGATCTCCTAGTTATACCTAGATAGCGGGATAACATCTGGCTCCATCTCGGGGACATGTGTTGACTGTAGAGCGCATGAGAACCTCTGCAATCTCTGGCGTAGACCTATGACCTGCTCACACTCGACAAAAGGCATCAGTGACAAAAGGCGGGGTGGTATTGCCACCCCGTAAAGCAATAGCATGTACATAGAAAATGTGCATATAAGGCAGTAAGTAAATGTGCATATAAGGCAGTAAAACAAGAAAACAAACAAGATGCATATATAATAGTAAACAAACAATGAGGAAGTGGTTACTTACTGGTATGATCATGTTCCACCACCTTGGTGGGGTTTGAGAAGGCATCCACTAATGGGTAATGGGAGCCTTCTTCCTTCTAAGGTGGACAAGTAATATGAGTCATTCACTGATTCCATTCTCACCTCAAAAGGTCCGAGCCAAGATTGTTTACTTCCCTTTGCATTTGTAGGCTCTCCTTTCTGAATATCCCACATCCACACTAAGTCTCCCTTCTTGTATTTTCAGATCTTGCGCTTTTCATCTTCTTGAATCACTCTAGTATATTGTACTGAGGGAGGTGGGTGGGCTTCCGGAGTAAAATCTTCTTGTTGGGACAGACGTATCTGAACATCATCTTCATCTTTTGGTCTTTTCAATATCTTGACCGTCCCTACCTCTTTATTCTGAAATTGATCTAGAAGTTGCTGGTACTCTTCTTTCTTGGGCCACTCAATCTGATCAAAATATTCTTCCGTGGTAAAGGGCATGTCTTCCGGAGAGTATTCCTGAATAGTTTGTATCACCTCTTTTTGCTGTTCATTTTTAGCAGTGGCAACATCATGCACATTGGTTCCAGTCAGTGGTACATTGAGTAATCATCCGGTTGTCCCATCCTTTAGAGGTAGTCACAAAAAAGTGAGATCCATTTTGAGGGACCCTCCTATCATCACACCAAACTTCCTAGACAAGAGCATTCCCCACACATCCGGGACATCAACGACTATTATGTCTATGTAAACTACCTTCTCAGGAAATTTCTTTAGTCTCACTTCAATGTTCTCAATCACACCATGTGTGGGCATAGATTTGGATTCAAATCCACAAACATTCCTGTAAGGCCTTGTTGTTTTCAGGCCCATTTGCTGCATGAACTTAAGGGACATCATATTGGCACCGTCACCTGTATCTAGCATGCAGTTGTTGAGATATTTATCATTCATTTCAAGAGTCATGAAGAAAGGAGGATTGTCACCATAATGTATCCTGAAATGACTTGCTTGCAGCATGATTGGGGGGTCCTCAGGTTCAGGCGTTCCTAGGAAGAAGTTGTTGAAATGATCCTTGATTGTGGGGATCTTAATGGCTTCTTTCAGTGGAACGTTCACATGCATCTTCTCCAAATCTCCTTCCAAGTCAAAATCAAGAGTAATATTACCAGCTTTGGGTTTCTTAGGAGGAGGAACTTCAGAAGTCATTGATTGGTTACTTGTAGGTTGGCTTGGGTTCTTCCTCCGATACACTTGGATTTCTTGCTTCTTCAATTTTTCTTGTGATTCTGGGTCCAAGTTGTTGATTATTGCTAACCTTGTTGTTCGTGCTACTTCTTTCAAGGCTTGTTGATGTTCTTCATCGGTGATGTTGATCTAAGGGCACTCTGAAAAGAAGTCAAAGGTGTTGACTTGTTGTTGGTTAGCATTATAAGGACACTCATCTTCCCAATGTGCTTCGGTGCATTCCAGACACCAAGGGTTCTCATCTACAACATTTGCAGTGGCCAAAGTATTCGGGACTTCATTTTCATTCTTTGGTTTGTAATTTTGACTTCCTTTCTGAAACAGCCCCTTGAAAGGAGGTCTAGGTGCCTGGGTCTAGGACCTTTCAAGTCTCACAATTCTGTTCATCATTTCCTCTTGATTCTTCATAACACTATCCACTGAAGCTTGTAGCTTGCTGATACTAGTGCACAGATCTGAAGAAGGCTCGACATTGTGGAATGTTTTCTGCTTGACATCTATCTTCTCTCTTGGGTTGGAAAAAGGCTCAATCTTTGATGACATAAGATTCCCTTCAATCTTGGTGGCAAGTTCCTGAGCTTCTTGAATGGATTGAGGATTCTTGTCTCTAAGAAGATACCCCAGCTGGCCATTGAAAGATTTAGTGTAAAGATGCACGAGATAATCATCTCTTGGTTGATGGCTTGAGGGAATTCTTTGGAGCAAGGCTTCAAATCTGGTATGAAACTCCCTTATTGATTCATTTTCACATTTGGAAATCCAATATAACCGGGTAAGTAGCATATTTGGGTCTTCTTTGACGCTCCACCTTTTGAGGAAGAGTTCTTCAAGTTTATCCATGGTTTTAATGCTTCCATCAGGTAGGCTGAGATACCAACGTCTTGTAGCATCATAGAGTGTAGCAGAAAAGAGCTTCATGACCAAGTCTTCAGCGTCATCAGCAATGGGGTGAAGCTGAAAAAATGCCCAGAAGCTACTCATGTGTTCTTCAGCACCAATAACATCAATGCTGGTAAACTTAGGCAACCGCTTTTCATACTTGGGTGGCATTTGCCTAGGGTAACTAGGTATAACTGACATGTCTAAGGGCTTGAACAAGTTAGATGACCATTGTCTTTGATTATTGACAGGGTTTTGATTATTGACAGGGTTTGTAGCACCGGTCTGAGAGGTAGACATGTTTAAAGGAAGTCTCTTTCCAAAGAGTGACTTGACAACAGGAGAATTAGCAGGAGGCTTCCTTCTGAAAGTTAGGGGAGGGTTATTGTACCTCCTTCTAGTTTTTGGAGTCACCAGATAGTTTCCCTGAAACTACCAAAGAAATAGGGGGAAACAGTAGTGGAGTCACCAGGTAAGCTTACAAGAAAGTTTTGAGGCAAGGCTTACCAAAGATATGTCGTTGAGGAAGGTAGACTTAGTGTTCCCCGGCAACGGTGCCAAAATGTTATTGCACGGTTTGTAGGAAAGATTTAAGTAGCTTGAGTCAAGGCTTAAAAATGACGTAACAGGAGCTTCCCCACCCACTCTCACCTCGATGGGGAGCTCTTTCTATTTAGGATGGCTAGTCCAAGGGAGACGTCCCTATGTAATCTGGGGTTCTGAAGGGATAAAGGTTTAAGTAGATAAGGGTAAGAGGCTCCCTTTCACAAATTACTACCAAAATGAGATAGTCAAAGGAGATCTTCCACTGAATGGAACATGTTTGCGAGACAAGACAAACAACTATAGAATGTGCTACAGTGGGTTAGTACTTCAAAGCATCAATGACTAACTTCAAATATATATATCAGCATTAATTGGATGTAATTATTGACGAAGTTAATGATTACTAATAAAAGACAAATGGATTGTATCACTTCTTCAATAAATACAAAAGAGATCAAGGCATTCAATGTATACAATCAATCCCAATTACATCACAATACACCATAAATTTGCTCAATATATGTAATGTTGCTGCGTCACAATGCAGATTTTGGGTGACGTCAGCCCTAGAATTAAGTTACTTTGAAAGACAAAGAGAAAAATGTTTTGTCAAATAAGCTTGCAAATGTAATTAATGACTCAAAGCCTATCAAAAGAGGTGACAAGTGTCAAAACGTTTTGAGCCCAAACAAGTTCTTTAGCAGGTATGACGTCACCTATAATGTTGCTGCATTAGGGTTAGGGTTAGCTAGCCAAGAAGTGGACGTTTTAGCTAAATCAACCAATGAAAATTCTTAAAAACTCTATGGCTATGATAATATGACTCAGCCGCAACTTTTCATCCAAACAGAAGTCTAAAAAAAGCAAGATGTCATCATTATTAGGGTTAGTTCTATATGCTAGGGTTAGATGTTAGGTTAGTTAGGGTTTCAAAATAAAAGAGTTTTGAAAGAGAGTTTAAGTACAAACAAGCTCAAAGGTATACTTTTAGACTAGTGCCTTGGGTTAATGGAGTCAATTGGAGTGAAACTAATGGCTTGGAAAACTTAAACTTAAGAACAAGAAGGTTAGGGTTTGATGGTGTTGCTATGGCAAGTCCACCAAACCAAAACCCTAACAAGAAAAGGCTTACTTAGGTGTAGCTAAGGCTAGGCCTAATGCTTTCTCTTCTCTTCTTAAGACTCCTTTGGCAAAACGGCTAGCTTATGAACACAAACCTATGGCTGAAAGGTGTTGCTTAGAAGACAAGGCTTTTCAAACCGTAGAAGTAAACCCTAGGTGTAAAACAAATTAGGCCTAGGACACCTTCTTTCTTCAATTTGTGCACAAAACTAACTCAAGAAAAGAGGAAGTCTAGTGTAGCTATGGCTAGGCTAGAACTTCTCTAATCAAATGGCTATAAGCTTTTATCATGGGTACATAAAGCCACAACCTACTTGTGTGTTGGCTCCCTAGGGTTTTAAAGATTAAGCAAATAATAACAAAGTAACTATGCATGGAAGATATTTAATCAACAACCATTCATTCAAGAAGTTTTGAAGAGAAAACACTTACAAATTCATGAAGAAGCATAATCATACCATAGTTGTAAACCTTCCAATGATAAATAGCACCATAAGCCAAAGAATAATCCTCCAAGAAGTTGCGCCTCACTCCAAAAGACCAAAAATATCCAAGACAAGAGCTAGAAAGATATCTCTCCAAGAGAGCAAGTTGTGTTATGTTTAAAATGAGAGGCAACGTCCTCTTTTTATATGATCCTCATGACCTTTAATTAACAAAATAGGTCATGGAAAATAGCCGACATGGCTGACTTAACATTATTCAATTATTTGTCACTTTACATACTAAAAATGTCAAAAATGAGCAGAAAATTGAGACGTCAGGCCCCTAAAGGGGAGATGTTGGCCCTTTCAGGGCATGATCAGTGTCCAAGGAGCAAAACGTTGGCTCCTCCGGGGCTCCTGCCACCTATCACAGGTGCCAGAAAAGCCCAACACACTGCCACATGCTCTAGAAATCGTTCAAGCTGCCCTGGGTTGCGTCCTGATCACCAAGACCATCGTCCCATATGCAAGGGGCTGATCCCCATGGGTCAAATCGCTGCCAAAGATGTCCTGATGAGGGTGTCCTTCTTCTTCTCTATGCAAGGTCTCGTCATAACTATATCCTTCCTCTGCCATCCCAGCGACCATCTGATGGGCTCTTCATCCCCATGGAGGTCTGAGCTAATCATCTCCCCATGTGCACCGATCCTCTGGTACTTGTCCGCCGGGAATGGTCCTGCACATCGAAGACTATGCCCTCCATGGGCTCATTAGTCCTAGACATCATAGCAATGTAAATAATATCTCATCATTAAATTTATCAAACATATGTATGAAATCCCTAACAAATCATCTAAGAGCTCAAAGACATTACACAGATCTACTATACAAAGCTAAGGAAACCAACAAGACAACCTATTGGGATAATACCCACAGGAAATGGAAAGTTTCCTCAAAGAATCATTCAAGCCATGTGTAATGCGGTGATATGGTTTTGGGGATGTCCATTCATAGTCAGACCAAGGTCTCGTGTTGTCTGTGGGTGCCTTTGTAGGAGGCGAGGTGTACCTGTCATGGATGCATTTTTTCCAATCCCCTTTTTGCTTTATTTTTCTTTTATTGCTTTTTTACTACAAGCCTTGACGAAGAGGGCACTGCCTTGGCTTGGTGGACAGAGCTGACAGCGTTACCCACTAGTATCTTCGCAGAAATGAGAAGGCTGGCTCATGATGAGACCCCCTTTCCTTTGGCCATGCAACCAAAGGTCACTGCCCTGGATTGGTGACCAGATGATGGAAATGTCATACTACTAAATACCTATGAACATAATGGGCTGGCTCGTGATGAGACCTCCCATCCTCTTGGTTAGGTCTTGCATTTATTTATTTATTAGGGTCCCTTAGTTTCTTATCGAGAGGCTTTTTATTTCCTTTTCGAGGATCCCCTGGGTGAAGCATCTCGAGGTTTTATTTTCCTATGGCTTTTATCTTTTACCAGCTGCTTTTACCCCCTGGGCCTTTAGCCCCTTCTTCCCACAAGACAAAATGTACCTTGGAAGGTCATCGTAATGGCCAGACTAGGGTGATGGGATGGATGATTGGGGTATAAGATGAAAAAGTGATAAGATGGAGGGAGCAGATGATGGCTCTGCAAATCCCCCTTGGTGGCTAACCAAAACCCATGAATACCGGCTTGCTAGGCTACCCCATCAATCACCCCAACAATGGTCAAGTGGATTAGTGTAAGATCTAAGCAGTCATCTGAAATGAAAGGAACCTAATGCATACATAATAAGGTTATAACGATCAAATACGACACATACCATGATACCTCGGACCAATTACCTCATGGAGCAAGAGCCCTCTCTGATGCAAGCCCAGGCCGGTAGTGATGGAGGCTGGTACAACTGACAGGGCAAGTCTGGATGGGAAGAAAAAGATGGGCCCTCAAGGGCCATGCTCAAGTCAATCCGCTCTCGTAATCCATGTCTGGGATCATGTGGGCCTCGAGACATGATCTCCTAGTTATCCCTAGATAGCGGGATAACATTTCCATTCGTTGAGTTTTATTTGATGGAAGAATTAGCCTATTGACTGTGCTCTGATAGTTAAATTAAACCGGATAATCCCAATAGCATTTAAGGAGTGGTGTCTTATTACAGCTGTCCTTGTTTTCGAATTTTATTATTCTGAAAAATTTAAGTTCCTTTTCATAAATCGTGACATTTATGTTTTCCTTTTCATATACATTGACAGTCAAACATTCTATTGAAGGTAACAGATTGCAATGTAACATAACGGGGTGTTAATGTACTTAAATTAAAACGAAAAAGGCGTGGTGGTCAGATTACAGCTGTCTTAGTTTTATAATATTATTACTATTGGAATAGATCTGCTTTTCTTTCCATAAATCTGGACATTTATATATTCCATTGAATGTAAGCAGTGTTATTACAGTTGTCTTGTTTATATCATTGTTATTGGATTAGTTCTGCTTTCCTTTCCTAAAATATTGATATTTATATATTCTAGTGAATGTAATAGACTGCAATGTAATAAAAAGAGATGTTAATGTGATGTCATATAAGTAATGGAATGTTATTGTAAGGAATGTAAGGTAAGGTTACTGTGATATAAAATATAATATAGCGTTAGTGTTAGACCACCTCAAATGAAGTTTTATTGTTATTTAAGTGCAAGGTTCTACACCATAGAGGGTGATGTGATCATTCTTTTACGTGCAAGGTTATGGTGCAAAAAGTAATGTTGTTAATATTTTGTGGAATACATAGAAATTGTAGAATGTCAAACATATAAAATGTAAGGTACTTGCATTAGGAAGATTGCTATGCTAGCCTTGATAACTTCTGAATGCAAGAACCTTATTGGTTATTGCCATGTTTTTATCATGTGAGGTCATTGAATTTTATGGTGGAACATATAAATATGTGTAATTGTAATTTACCGCAAGGGTTTAGAAATCAACAGGGTAACGCGGTTACCAGGTATGGTAAAGGACATTTTAAGTTTATGGTTATTTGACAAAAATAAAACGTTGGTGATTGTAATTTATTGCAGAATTTTCGTAACATAAAATGTAAAATGGGTATCATGTATGGTCAGGGTTATTGTAGTTTGTGGTTGTTAGATAACCTTGTTGACTGCGATTGATGGTTGTGTCTTTATCTTGGGCTGTTAAATTTAGGGGACGTGGTGGTCCTTTTGACTATTATTGTACTTGGTTGTAATCACTCTATTGCTTGGTCTGCTTGTGTCGGGGGGGATGTAGACACCTCCATGTTCCTCAGAACAGTCGCCAGCCCTGAGACCTTAAATGGTAAAATCGATGGGAACCTAGGCTTGAGCGTTGCTTATGTGTCTTGGAGGTCCTAACCATTGCAGGGTAGGATGGATGGGAAGTCAGTTTTTTTGGGTCGATTGATGGTCATTTAATGCTTGTAGTATTGGTTGTGCACCTTATGCCATCTTGTTGTGTTCATCATGGTTTCGTCTTGTTAGTCATCGGGTGGCGACGTAGAGTCGAATGTGTTTGTTTCCCTTGTACATGTGTGCACACACTTTTAAAAACAAAAAAAAAAATTCACTTGTTGTAAGAGTTGTCGTCATGACGAATGAGAGGTTTGTTACATATGGTATCAGAGCCGGTTCAACCCGCGACTTGGGATTCGCTACGACTTTCATTGACCTGATTAGATTTGATTATACTATTGTTGATCGAGTTGATTGTGTGCATGCAGGTAATCATGGTTAGAGGACGCCACGGAGGCAGACGACGGGGTGCTAGAGGAGGAGGCGTGACGCCTCCAGTAGCATCCACGCCTAAGGGGTCTAACCCCCAGGGAAGTGAGCAGGTTCTTGGATAGGAGCAGATAGTAGTTGGCGATGTTGTTGGGATGATGAGATCTTTTCAGCGCATGTCTAAGGCACTAATTAGCCGATTGGATAGAGACGAGGCCAGGGCGCCGGCACCCACTAAGGTTTCGTCGTGTGCACTGGCCGTTATAGGTAGCATTCACCGTGAACTCGAGAAGGTTAAATTTCTCGAGTTCTTTGGTGCCCCGGATGGCGCCGCCGCCCAGGCATGGTTGGAGAATATGGCGATGTGTTTCGCAGTTCGCGATTATACCTCCAACATGAAGGTCCACATGGCGGTCTTTCAACTAAAGGGAAGCGCTCTTCTATGGTGGAAGACACTCTTGCCACAACTGAACATGGCCGTTGAAGACGTGTCATGGGAATTGTTAGAGGAACGATATCGAGAAAGGTACTTTTCAAGGGAATTATTTGACCATCATCTCAATGAGTTCAACACATTACAATAGGGAACTCGTACAGTGCCCGAGTACGAGGCACGTTTTATGGAGCTGCTACGGTATGCTCCGCACCATAACACTAAGATTCTCAAGGTTAACATGTTCATGTTTGGCCTTAACGGTAGCCTACGTGCAAAGGTTAGGATCTTGATGCCTTAAACCTTGCACGATGCTGTCCAAAAGGCCCTCATAGCAGAGGAGGAGCTTATTAGTGGGGGTCAGGCTAGGACTCCTGCGAGACCAGCAGGGTAGGGTTTATCTGGTACACCACAGCATCAGACACCAGTGAGACATACGACAGGATATCGTGGCTTCCAGAGAGGATCCACTTTCACTACACCCCAATGACTGCCGCCTCAGCAGCGGACACCTTATCGGGGACCACAGCATCAGCAGTAGTGTCGCCCGTAGCAGCAACAGTTTAGGCCTATTTAGTAGAACAGACCTGGGTTCCAGGCCGGTGGGCCGTCATCTTCTACATCGGGTACCAGGACTACTGGTCTGAAGAAGGGGTGTTGGACATGTGGGGACCCACACTACCAGCGCGACTGTCCTATGGAGAGGAACAAAGTGTTTGGATCAGTCGGACCCACTACTATGGGAGATATGGGAAAGGCCCATCAGATTCATGTGGTGGTGAATAATCGCTAGGCAGAGCACCATTCCACTGTGCTTGAGACGACAGGTATTGTTGCTGACCAGACCCTTAGTATTTTGATAGACCCAGGTGCTACTGAGAGTTTCATTTCTAGTGCAGTGCTGAAAAGGATTAAGGTAAAGGCAGTCGAACATGATTAGTTTAGCTTCGTAGAGTTGGCTTTAGGAGCCAAACAAAAGGTTGGAGGAAAGGTTACGGGCTGTGCCCTTAACCTAGGAGAGTTTTTCATGAGGGTCGATTTGTACGTCACGATCTTAGGATCTTATGACATCGTGATTGGTATGGATTGTTGGAATCGCATGAGGCGATACTCAACTATAAGACGAAACGGTTGAGCTTGGTGGATGATGAAGCACAGAGACATGTGATTGTGGGATGGAACCAGGGAGTATCCCTGAGGTTCGTCTCTTCCTTACAATTACAGAAGAGTATTCGCAAGGGGTGCAAGCTTTATGTGATCCTCGTGCTAAACGAAAAGGGAGTAGCGGAAGGTCTAGAACACCTTTCGGTGGTGAAGGAGTTTGCAGACTTATTTCCAGAGGAGTTGCCTGGGATGCCACCGGAAAGGGAACTGGAGTTTACCATAGACTTGAAACCGGGGACCGAACCGATAGCAAGAACGCCTTGTCAGATGTTGACCTCAGAGTTGCAAGAGCTGAAAATGCAACTGACGGATTTGTTCAACCTGGGAATAATACACCCTAGTGTGTCACCGTGGGGTGCACCAGTTATTTTCATACAAAATAAGGACGGGTCATGGAGGCTTTGCATTGACTACTGTCAGCTGAGCAAGGCTACGATCAAGAATCAATATCCCTTACCAAGAATTGATGATCTGTTCGATCAAATGAAGGGTGCGACGGTGTTCTCCAAGATCGATTTGCCATTAGGGTATCACCAGTTATGGATCAAGGAGGATGACGTCCCTAAGACCGCCTTTAAGATGAGATTTGTACATTACGAGTTTATTGTTTTACCATTTGGACCGATGAACGCCCCAGGGGTATTCATGAGTTTGATGAACGGGGTGTTCCGTGAGTACTTGGACAAGTTCGTCCAAGTATTCATTGATGATATCTTKATCTACTCTTGGATGACGAAGGAGCATGATGAGCACTTGCGCTTGGTACTACAGTGTCTACGAGAGCACCAATTGTATAGGAAGTTGTCCAAATGCTCTTTTTATCAATCGAGGATTCACTACTTAGGGCATGTAATCTCCGRTGAAGGTATCRTCGTGGATATAGCCAAGGTTGAGGCTATTATGGAATGTCCTGTGCTGACGAATGTCATAGAAGTGCGTAGTTTTATGGGTTTAGCAGGATACTATCGATAGTTTGTCAAGGGATTTTCGAAGATAGCAAATCTGATCACAGAATTACAGAAGAAAAAAAAGAAGTTTGTTTGGACCGAGAAATGCGCAGAAGCAATTTGAAGGCTTAAAGAGTTGTTGACCACAGTGTCAATACTAAAGGTCCCTGACATGGACGCAAACTTCTTGGTATGCACTGACGCATCCAAGGAAGGTTTAGGCAGAGTCTTGATGCAAGACAGATGAGTGATTGCTTACATTTCGAGGAAATTGAGAAGGCATGAGGAGAAATACACGACGCACGATTTGGAGTTATTAGCCATCGTATATGACTTGAAGGTTTGGAGACACTACCTTTTTGGATGAAAATTTGAATTAAAGACTGATCATTGTGGGCTGCAACACATTTTCAAGCAAAGCGACCTGAACGCGCGACAACGACGTTGGTCGGAATTGCTTAGCGAGTACGACTTAGAGATTACTTACATAAAGGGAACATTGAACCGAGTGGTTGACGCTTTGAGTCATAGACCATGCATCTTTTCAGTGTTGTCTGTTCAGACGAATCTATGTGAGAAGATTCTCACTTTACAGCGTGACGATGATTGGTACAAAGAAGTCGAGGATTTTATCAGACAAAACACAATGATGGTATCACGATATGAGGGATATTCATTTTATAGCGATGGTTTATTGAGGTTTAGAAGTCGGATTTACGTACCGCCAAACGACGAGTTGAGGATGTGGATCCTGAGCGAGGCTCATAGAGCAGTTTACATGGTGCACCCAGGAGTCACAAAGATGAGGGCATACCTTAAACTCTTATTCTTCTGGAAGGGAATGAAGGCCGACATAGTCAACTTTGTGGCTAGATGTCTAGAGTGTCAGCAGGTAAAGGATGAACATAGACACCCATTAGTATTACTTCAACCACATGCCATTCCGAAATTGAAATGGGAAGTTATTTCGATGGATTTTATTGTTGGATTGCCACTCACAGCAAGGAGACATGACTCGATTTTTGTAGTAGTAGACACTCTGACGAACAATGCTCACTTTATTCCTATGCGTATGACGTATCACGAACCTAACATAGCAAGAGTTTTCATCAGCGAGATTGTGAGGCTGTGTGGCGTGCCTAAGAAGATTATATCTGATCGAGGATCGGTGTTTACTGGACGATTTTGGACGAGTTTCCAAGAGGCCTCGAGAACCCAACTTAATTTTAGTACTGCATATCACCTAGAGACAGATGGACAAACCAAACGAACGAACCAAACCTTGGAAGACATGTTGCACATGTACGTGATGGACCAACAAAAGCGTTGGGAGGAGTTCTTGCCTCTAGTAGAGTTCGCTTACAACAACAGTTACCAGAGCACCATTAAGATGGCGCCTTTTGAGTTTCTTTATGGGCGACCGTGTCGGATGCCCTTG
>SNQJ01S0050817.1:46505-72138 GCA_010110895.2 Picea sitchensis | reverse complement strand
GGGAGGAGTTCTTGCCTCTAGTAGAGTTCGCTTACAACAACAGTTACCAGAGCACCATTAAGATGGCGCCTTTTGAGTTTCTTTATGAGCGACCGTGTCGGATGCCCTTGAGTTGGGATCGGCTTGAGGATAGGGTCCTGGTGGGACCAGAAGAGATCCAGGAAATGGAAGAGGAAATGCAAACCATAAGACAAAGGATTAAAGAAGAGCAGGATCGACAGAAGAGTTATGTCGATGCGCACCGAGTTGACCATAGTTACGAGGTCGGTGATCGACTCTTCTTCTGGGTTAAACTACATAAGTGTTCGATCAATTTGGAAAGGGAGATAAAATCTCTTCTAGGTTTGTGGGACCTTTCAATATTGTGGAGAGAAAGGGGCCTATGGCCTATCGACTAGCCTTGCCTGATTATTTAAGGCGTATGCACGATGTTTTTCATGTATCTGTTTTGAGACATTATATTAGTGATCCTACACACGTGATTGACATGAGTTCCTTGCAGGTATCGGACGAGGGAGCACTCACGGCTGAGCTGGTCCACATCTTAAATCACTGTGTTCGACAGTTACGACATCGAACGGTAGATCAGGTCAAGGTCCAGTGGGACAGTTATAATCTGCACTCGGCGACCTCAAAGGATGCATATGATATGCGCCAACAGTTCCCATTTTTATTTAATAGATAGACTTTTATTTCGTCATTTATATTGAGAAACTTCGGGATGAATTTTAGACCAAGAGGGGGTGTATGTAACATCCCACTCTGGTGCACTGAGAAAACTTATTCTTTGAGGACACTTGCTTGCAAGTGATCTAGACTTTTATGATGTTAAAACATTTATCCTTGATTATGATGCGTTATGATAGATGACCTGATGTTTTACTTCTTTGACATAGACAGGTGATATTGACTCATTTTTATTGAGTGTGCAGGTTTTTGGACCTTGAGGATTAAGAGACATTGGTGGGACCCCTTGGACTCTGGATTGAGTCAGGGAGTGTGCTATTTGGGTGGATTTATTTACTGTGATATTTCATTTATTTCATGATATGATGTTGATATGTTATGACACGATTGTTGATGATGTAGGCTGATGATAGCTTGCTGACCAGACTCACATATGGAGTAAAGGGGCCACACACATGATTTCCAGAGAGGTTGAGGGAGAGGTGTGGACAGCAGCCCTGCCACAGCCTACTAGCACTCCCTCCATGGCTCAAACTGTAGGTTAACGATTACCTAGTTCGAGAGGATCCACGATGTCATGAGGAAAGACTGCAACAATTGCTCATGATGATTTTTAGGGGCGCACAATAAGGCGGGGGCCTTATTCCTTAGAGCCCTTAGTTTCCCACAAGTTCACCTGGTGGAATGTTGACTCCAGGGGTTATAGATGTCTACCAATTAGTCAAGTTGGCGAGTGGCACCCTTGGAGCACGTGGTGCATCCTGAAAGGAACGTTGCGCAAAAGAAACATAAGTTGGCAAGTGGCACCCTTGGAGCACGTGGTGCATCCTAAAGGGCACGTCGCGCAAAAGAAAGATAAGTTGGCGAGTGGCACCCTTGGAGCACGTGGTTTGTCCTGAAGGGAACATCGCGTTGATGTTGATGAAGGAACAAACCTAGATGGCCCTAAGACATTTAACACATTAAGAAATCCTTTAACAACTTCCCTAACCAAGTGTCGCCCAGTTCAGAATCTAAGTCCTAAGTCTAAAACTTTTTAGGGTAAAAATTTAGTCTAACTTTAAGAAAAAGACTCTAAAATAAAAATAAAAATTCAAACAAAAACACACTTAAGTAATAGTTTAGTCTTCATAAAATTCTTGGGGTAAATGAAGAGACTAAGAATTTAATTAAAAATAGTGGATTTAAAAATTTCAAAGAATAAATTATTCATTAACTTGTGGAAGTACAAAGATATTAAATTAATAATAAAAGGGAAAGATTTAATAACGCAACTATTATTTTGGGATTTAATAAAAAGGGGAAAGAAGGGAATAATAAGAATTAGGAAACTAAGTAATGGAGGAAACTCAATAAAGGAAAAATGGGAACTTATGGTAAAAAGCTAGGTCAACATAGTAAGGAATCTGCAATTAAGAACCTTCTAATCTGAGCTAATTTAGTAACTTTTTTTTTAGGAAGGTATTTAAAACATGTAAGGGGATCTAGAAACACCTAGGAGTAAATTTAGGAGCAACTCTAGGTGGGTGAGTGATTTGATACAATTAATAAATTTAAAGAAAATATTTATTGGAGAAAAGAGGGGGATGGACGACACTTGTGCAATGGAGAATATTAAGAATATTTTATTGAAACTTAAATTAAAATGTGAATTAGGAAAGTTGGTGGGTCTCAAAAATCTATAAAAGAAAAGGGAGATGAGGAAGAAAGGGATCGGTTGTTAGCGTAACGTTACGCTGCCAGAATTGTGACTTGACTGATTACTTGTGGGGAGTTGGGATTTTCTTATCTCGAATAGGAGTGGTAGCTCTGCCTTACAAGGCGAGATAGGAAGCTAGGCATACCATCTGGATTGTGTGTGGCACCTTTGCGGCTTGGGGGCCTAAGGGGGAAGCAGAGTACCCCTAGCGATTGGCTGGGAGGTACCGGTGTAGTCTCTACGGTCGGCGAGCGGGAGCGGCGTGGAGCAAGAGCGACACAGAGTGCGGGGTCATCATTCGAGGCGGGAGTTAAGGCAATGGTATGTTTTTCATTTGCATGTTAGTATTAGATAAAATAATTTTATGATCTCGGCATTGTCGACCCTCCTTGGATCTGTGTGATCTCCCGTTGTGCCTTGCGTTTGTTGTATGTGTTTTCTTCGATGACTTTTACAAACATTGCGCCATGAATTAATGGATGCATTAGGGTCAATTTCATGTTTACATAATTGCTATTTTACTATAGTTTTGATAGGACATATTGGCTGTGTGAAGGGACCCTATTGATAGTTCCCTTGATATATTAGCAGGAATTGCACTGGATCTTAGGTTTTAGGTTTTTGCAATTTTCTTCCAAATCCTTTTTCTTTTGGAGCTTTGCTTGAATTTGGGTTGAATGATTCCTGAAAGATCACTTTCTTGTTCCATCTTTTTATATCTGGGATCATGCAAAACTTGTTTGTGAATGTTTCGTTTACCTGTAAATCCATAGCGGTGGGTTATGGTTCCGTCGATAGATTACGAGGCCTCTATTTAAAGTCTATTCGGTCGCGTTTTAGGTTTTTGGTTGGGTTATCCCACTTCTTGGCTATATTTTCTTCTTAAGCATGGATTCCAGACTTGAAAGGAATTTATATTTCCAGTCGTGGTGGCTTCTGGTTTGGCTTTTATAGATGGGTACATTCAGCTTTGAGGTCTACCAGCTCAAAAACGGGCTTATATGTTGTATGCTGGCTCAATGCCTACTGAAGCCTTCATTTTATTAAGCAAAACATAGTATAGACGTATGTCTTAATTTTGGGTATTAGATCTAATTTTCCTTCATAAAATGCACTTGCAATTGGATTTCAGTGGTTAAGAGCCAGTGTGTTTTTCCTTCGAAAATCTGATCTTAGCAAAATTTGAACTCGTCCCATTTGGTTTCTTTCTGACATTTCGCTCAGGTATTCTTTTTATTTATTTATTTTTATGACCATTTGATTTGGCAATTGTCATTCTGGCAACAAGTGTTGGGCATTTCCGTTTGAAATTGGGATATGAGATTTAGTTCTGGCAACATGCGTTGACTTTTTTGTTTTTGAAATTGGATAGGATATTTCGTTCTGGCAACATGCATTTAGCATTTTTGTTTTGTAACTTGGGATCTGAGAATTCGTTTCATCTGGTGTCCTGATAACACCGTTGTTTAATCCTTGGAGGTAAAGCATTGAATTTCCTCTACATTTTATTGTATTTTTTCTCCATGTTTTGCGTTAAATTCCGCTGAGAAATGCCCCCGTTTTCCATCCATAACCTCTGTCTTTTTTATTTCGGTTGTTTCCATTCGCTGAGTTTTATTTGATGGCAGAATTAGCCTATTGAATGTGTTGTGATAGTTAAATTAAACCAGATAATCCCAATAGCGTTTAAGGAGTGGTGTCATATTACAGCTGTCCTTGTTTTCGAATTTCATTATTCTGTTCCTTTTCATAAATCTTGACATTTATATTTTCCTTTCCATATACATTGACAGTCAAACATTCTATTGAAGGTAATGGATTGCAATGTAACATAACGAGGTGTTAATGTACTTAAATTAAAACAAAAAAGGCGTGGTGGTCAAATTACAATTGTCTTAGTTTTATAATATTATTACTATTAGAATAGATCTACCTTTCTTGCCATAAATCTAGACATTTATATATTCCATTGAATGTAAGAGGTGTTATTATAGTTGTCTTGTTTATATCATTGTTATTGGATTAGTTCTGCTTTCCTTTCCTAAAATCTTGATATTTATATATTCTAGTGAATGTAATGGACTGCAATGTAATAAAAAGAGATGTCATTTCAATATCTATGTCATTTCAATGAAATTCATATCTAGACTACATTGACATAAATTCTAAGTCAAAACACACAATGTCATTTCAATAAGCTCATATTTGAGGCATCCACGAGTACATCGCGCGTACGTGTTTTGGGTGATGTAGGTGTTTTGGGTGATGAAGACTTCATCGTCCTTCACCAATGGCGATATGTAATGATGTGAGCAATCATATGTTCATGATCCCTCATGACTAGGTTTGATTGAAAATTTTACATATAAATCAACAAAATGGGTGATGCAATTATTTTATATTTTTTAATGTATGAATTTTATTTTAAATATTAGAAAAAAGTAATTAATCACACATAATGGATAACTATATAACTATAATATATAATTTAGTATCTTATTCAATCTTTCGAATCAATAAATATAGTAATATAGTAATCCCTCAATATTTAAGGTTAATGTAAGATATATTTTAATTTTGATTTTCTATTTGAAAACACTTTGATTGAAAAGAGAAATAGGGTAGTTTTATTTACGATAGTGGAAATAATGTTAAATTTAACATGGAGAGATTTCTTTGAAAATAAAGGAACCTAATTATGTTCATGAAATTGTATCCATCGACCTTACATCTTGGAATTTGATGATGTTTTGTAAACATGATCGTCACAAACATTTTGTTTTTGTGTACTATATAGATTGTAGTCAAATTCAAGACAATGTGATTAAAAGTAGTTTGTAGTAATCCTAGAAAGGTAAATTGTATTAACCATAGAAATATAGTAGGACTAAGCTTAAGGGCCTAAAATATCATCATAACACATGGATATATATTTCCACATTATCACCTCATTATTTGTCATTAGGTGTACTCCTACTTACATTCATGCAATCTATAGTCTCTTCCTCCAATACCAACTCTGTGAAATGCATTCTATTTCCAGGGTCATTGAACCATATTCCTTGGAGTCATTAGCATGCATTTTTTGCAAGTTTGTTACTAAATTTTATGATCTACAAACATGCAAAAATTGAACTTTTTTGAATGATTGTATAGTCAATCTACACCGAAGGGTCATGCTCTCAATATTCCATTCCTATCTTGATCTTTTGTTTTGGTCATGTTTATGAGGATTTCTTAATGACCCTCTAGAATTAATCCCTAGATTCCCAAATGTTGAACAAGTAAGTCAATACATTGAATAAATTTCATATCTTCTACTCTTTTATTTTCTCCCTACAATATGAATACAAAATTAGTAGGTTTGGTGAGCCATGCATAGTCTCTCACCATATCCCCTACACTTCCAAGTCCTAGATTACCTGCAGATTACCCATCAATGTTCAATTTCATCCACTGTTCCTCAAGCTGTTCCCACAATTGCTTACTGGGATCCCGATTTGAACCCTAAAGGTTGAGTATGTTTAAAGTAGAGTTTTCACATTAGTTGTAGTTCACCTTTGGAAAAAATTGACATGTCTCTCTAATTTCCATTTAATCTTCTAACCATATGTTATGTAGTGAGGAATTCATCTTTGAATATTCTTCGGTTTCTTGCCTTCCACGATGAGCACATTATAAATCCTAACTTATAGTTTACCTTCCAAATATTTTGCAAGAGTAGAGGTTTCCACCATGATTGACCTCGGGATGATAGTAATCATCTATTAGAGGAAGAGGATAGTCCTTTTTGACTAACATAACCCTTTTTGGTGGTTGTAGGTGAATGAACCGCTTTGAACCCCTAAAGTTGACTATGTTTAAAGTAAAGTTTTCACATTAGTTGTAGTTCAACTTTGGAAAAAATTGACATGTCCCTCTAATTTCCATTTAATCTCTTAATCATATGTTATGTAGTGAGGAGATCATATTTGAATATTCTTCGCTCTTGCCTTCCACGATGAGCATTATAAATCCTAGCTATAGTTTACCTTCCAAATATTTTGCAAGAGTAGAGGTTTACACCATGATTGACCTCAAGATGATAGTAATCATCTATTAGTTAGTAGAAGACTCCTTACATTTTGGTGGCACATCAATGAAAAGTTCATGGGAAACGATCCATGAACTACCAGATTTATTTTAAATATTAGAAAAGTAATTAATCACATATAATCTAGAATCATAAAATGATTAGTTTCTTATCAAATCTCTCCAATAAATAAATATAAATATAGTAATTACGGATCATACAAGGCTAACTTAAGATGTATTTTTTATTTTTATTTTTGATTTGAAACTAAATATGGTAATGCTATTTAAGAGTTGAACTAGTATGATAGTGGAAACAATGTTAAATTTCTCATGGAGAGATTTCAAAATGCAGCAAACTAATTTTTTCTAGAGTAGTTCATGAAATTGTATCCCCCTGACCTTAAATCTTGGAATTTGATGATCTTTTGTAAACATGATAGTCACAAGCATTTTGTTTTTGCATACTATATAGGCTCTATTCAAATTCGGGAGAATGACATTAAAAGTAATTTCTAGTAACCCTTTCTAGGGTTACTAGAAATGTAAATTGTACTAACCATAGAAATATAGTAGGACTAAGAATAAGGGCCTAAAATATCATCAAAAGACATGGATATTTCCAAATTATCACCCTCCTCTTATTTGTTTCATTTGTACCCCTACTTACATTCATGCAATCGATAGTCTCCTCCTCCACCTAACTCTCTCTAAATGCATCTCATTTTCGGGGTCATTGAACCATATTCTTTTGAGTCAATAGCATGATTTTCTTGCACGTTTGTTACTAAATTTTTTGATCTACAAACATGGGAAAATTTAAATTTGTTGAATTATTGGATAGTTGATCTACAACAAAGGATCATGCTTTCAATATTCCATTCATTTATTACACATTTTGGTAATGTTTATGAGGGACTTAATGGTCCTCTAGAATTAATCCCTAGATTCCCAAATGTTGAATATCTAACTCAATACCTTTAATAAATTTAATATATTCTACTCCTTTATTTGTTCCATGGTATAGGGATACAAAAATAAATAGGTTTGGTGAACAATGCATGGTCTCTCAACAGATCCCCCTACACTTCCAAGCCATAGGTTACCCTAGATTCCCCATCAATGTTCAATTTCAACCACCGTTCCTCAAGGTGTTCCTACAATTGCTTAATGGGATCCCGGTTTGAACCCCCGGTTGAGTATGTTTAAGGTAGAGTTTTCACATTAGTTGTAGTTCACCTTCAGAAAAAATTGACATGTCTTTTGCCCTTTGATTTCATATGTAGTGAGGAATTCATCTTTGAATAATCTTAGGTTTCCTTCCACAATGAGAACATCATAAATCCTAGCTTATAGTTTAACTTCCAAATATTTTTCAATAGTAGAGTTTCTTTTCCCCCATGATTGACCCCATGATGATAGTAATCATATATTGTGAAGAAGAGGACAAATCTTTCTAATTAGAAATATATTTTATAATGATTGCAAAATTTCATATCTAGAGCATCACTTAGCAAAGAATGTGAGTTGTCTTCTACCCCCATAAAAAACCATTCCATCCGATATGGCTTACTTTACCCCTTTATCTTATAGCCTATTTTGACATAACCTTTTGGTTGTTCCACAAGGATCCAGGTTGCGACCTTTTAGATTATACATCTTAAAATCACTATAACTATGGATCTAGAATTGGATTTCTCAAGCACCAAGATTCTCTTAATAAAATTGAGACTAGAAAATCTTAATATAAAGTGTTGAATTCCACTTATATATTTTCCCTTTTCCCTAATTTTTATTTTACTATATAATACATTTATTTCATTAATCAAAATCATGTATTAATGTATATAAATTAAATTATTAATTAAAAAAAAAAAAAAAAGGTTATGTTTTATTCATATAATTTATAAAATTCAATATATTATAAAATAATTTTTTTTAAATTAATAAGTAAAGTAACTTATTTTAAATTAAATAAGCATTTATAATATTCATTTTAAAATATAAAATATATTTTATTAAGCATCCTAAAGTGTAAAACACAAATTAAAACCTAAAACGATAACTTAAAAATATATTATTTGTCTTTATTATTCTCCGAACTAATCCTTTGATGATGATATACTCTAGTATGAAAATGTGATGATGATAGTTTTTGTTTAGAGAATTAATTGGTTTACCTACTTTACCTTAAAATAGAGTGAATGTTTTATATTTAACTTTTCATTATATTAAAGGTTGTGATTAGTCAACATTTTCATTGTTGAATGTTTTTTCGGCTCTAAGTTCTATTTAAAACTTACGTTAAATTATATACACCCACCATTACATAAACATGTTATATACAAATAGTTTTATGATGTTAAGTTTTACAATCCACCCTTTTTTGTGAATAAAAAGAGAAAATTCTTATCATAAAACTTCTACAATACAAAAAAATCCACATGGCTACAGTCCGCTAGCTGTTCCACCAAATCAACGGAAACCAGAGAACTGATGTCATTTTCAGAAATGACAATTTGCCATCTCACACAAACAAAAACTAGGTAGGTGGCACCAGTCTCAGTAGTAAAGATCGTTCTAGACAACCAAGGTTGCATAGGAAATAGAGTGAAAATTAAATACATAACTATAAAAATGCACTGTAGCATTCCAAGGAGTTGAGCCGAGAATGCTTGTGATAGCCAAAGCAAGTAAATTCACCCATTTTCACCTAAGGTCTGTCGCTTGGTCACCAACAGGGGTCGTTCTTGGGCTAGATAACGAATGGCCTGGTGCAATTTGAACACCTATGAGTTTTTTTGAGTTCGAGTATTCCTTGTACATCATGTCAATGCTATGATGCATGAGGGTGTCCTAAATGAATTTGATCAACCATATTTCTTCTGAGCTCAAAAGTGAATGCTAACTTCTTTGGATGGAAGAAGGAGGTGGTTCTCAGCTGAAACTGAGTGCGGCTTTAGAGGTGGTGGTTTTTATTTTTCTCTCACCCTCCACCTCCTCCAAACTACTGCATCATTTCGTTGAATTTCTTGTGAGACACTTCCATATCCTTCATTTCCCCAAGATTCTCCGCCGCCCCGACATCCTCCGCCATGCCTGAATCTTTGATTTGAATGGTGTCCTCAATATCAAGGTGGAGGAATTCCTCCTCAATTATACATGTAGTCTCTTCCTCAGCCCTCAGGTTTGTAGGATTGTGGTTGAGCATTTTTGCTTCTTGGTATTTGGCTAGGGGTCTGCCAATTGTCTTGTACAGTGAAGAGGAGGGATTCCGAGGGACCTGGCTAGGTTCTTCTGGAATGTCCTCTTCCACAAATGCCATCAACCACATTCTTGGCTTCTCCCTTCTGTAATCTTTAAATAAGAAAATTGGACCATGCATCAAATACTTTTCTTCCTCTCTATATTACTGATAATTTTTACATTCTCTACCTCTCACAGATGTGCACACAAAAAAACAATTATCTGACTACTGAAACCTAAAATCAACTCGACACAATTTCATTGCATAGCAACAACCACTTTATATTTTTATTGTAGAATCCTCCTTCCTACTTTGTATCATTTAAAGTATGTATCATCACAAATACTGTAAATTATTTAAACATACATGATTACAACCAATACTAATGTAATTTCCGCATAAATATTAACAATGAAAATTACTTTAAGAAAATAGATGATTTACAATCCATGGTAATGGAATTTTTAGGTTTAGTACATAGTAATTACCTTGGGGAGTCTTTGAATATTCCTAGTTATAGATCATTTTAGATCATCACTCCTCAAAAATAGTTACAAATTGTTGCATATTTTTACTCCAAAATAGTTATAGATAGCTGGTCAAAAATAGTCAGTGCTCCACATAGTGCACTACTATGAGACGTGTAGAATCATGAAATAGGAAAGAAAAACAAACTAAAGTTGAAACATATGGGAAATTGATGATATTTCTTTCTCCATTCATAGGGTTCTTAACACTCCTCCATTTTTTGCTTTAGTGTTTCAACAATAATCTTTCTTGTGCTTTTTAGTTTTCTCAATGGAAAATTTTCTATTCTTTTCATCTAATTGTTAATAGAGTTTCTTTTGTTTGGAGTGTAATGGGATAGACACAAAATGGTCGTGGAAAATTGTATTAAATTGAACATTCCTAGGGAATCTAGTGGTAATCTAGCACACATTCATATCTCGAGACAATATTGACATGAATTCTAACTCAAAACACACAATGTCATTTCAAACTCATATTTGATTCTCCCGAATTTTTTTTTTGAAACCGTGATACATTGACACCATGGAAACATAAATACACCATCGCAATGGAAATTTAGGCGAAACTCAAAACATAAATGCACCATAGCAATGTAAATTCATATCTAGACTACATTGACATGAATTCTAAGTGAAAACACACAATGTCATTTCAATAAGCTCATATTTGAGGCATCCACGAGTACATCGCTCATACGTGTTTTGGGTGATGTAGGTGGTTTGGGTGATGAAGACTTCATCATCCCTCACCAATGGTGATATGTAATGATGTGAGCAATTATATGTTCATGATCCCTCACGACTAGATTTGATTGAAAATTTTACATATAAATCAACAAAATGGGTGATGCAATTATTTTATATTACTACATATTATTTTTTATATTATTGTAATTAATCACACATAATGGATAACTATATAACTATAATATATAATTTAGTATCTTATTCAATCTTTCGAATCAATAAATATAGTAATACAGTAATCACTCATTATTTAAGGTTAATGTAAGATATATTTTGATTTTGATTTTCTATTTGAAAACATTTCATTTTATTTGAAAAGAGAAATAGGGTAGTTTTATTTACGATAGTGGAAATAATGTTAAATTTAACATGGAGAGATTTCTTTGAAAATAAAGGAACCTAATTATGTTCATGAAATTGTATCCCTTGACCTTAGATATTGGAATTTGATGATGTTTTGTAAACATGATCGTCACCAACATTTTGTTTTTGTGTACTATATAGATTGTAGTCAAATTCAAGATAATGTGATTAAAAGTAGTTTGTAGTAATCCTAGAAAGGTAAATTGTATTAACCATAGAAATATAGTAGGACTAAGCTTAAGGACCTAAAATATCATCATAACACATGGATATATATTTCCACATTATCACCTCATTAGTTGTCATTTGGTGTACTCCTACTTACATTCATGCAATCTATAGTCTCTTCCTCCAATACCAACTCTGTGAAATGCATTCTACTTCCAAGGTCATTGAAGCATATTGCTTGGAGTCATTAGCATGCATTTCTTACAAGTTTGTTACTAAATTTTCTGATCTACAAACATGCAAAAATTGAACTTTGTTGAATGATTGTATAGTTGATCTACACAAAAGGGTCATGCTCTCAATATTCCATCCTATCTTGATTTTTCATTTTGGTCATGTTTATGAGGATTTCTTAATGACCCTCTAGAATTAATCCCTAGATTCCCAAATGTTGGACAAGTAAGTCAATACATTGAATAACTTTCA
Organism: Picea sitchensis; assembly: GCA_010110895.2. Classification (NCBI taxonomy): domain Eukaryota; kingdom Viridiplantae; phylum Streptophyta; class Pinopsida; order Pinales; family Pinaceae; genus Picea; species Picea sitchensis. The sequence goes on along the minus strand of SNQJ01S0050817.1, from coordinate 60,140 downwards.
TATCTTCTACTCTTTTATTTTCTCCCTGCAATACGTATACAAAATTAGTAGGTTTGGTGAACCATGCATAGTCTCTCACCATATCCCCTACACTTCCAAGTCCTATATTACCTCTAGATTCCCCATCAATGTTCAATTTCAGCCACCGTTCCTCAAGGTGTTCCCACAATTGCTTAATAGGATCCTGCTTTGAACCCTGAAGGTTGAGTATGTTTAAAGTAGAGTTTTCACATTACTTGTAGTTCACCTTTGGAAAAAATTGACATGTCTCTCTAATTTCCATTTAATCTCTTAACCATATGTTATGTAGTGAGGAACTCATCTTTGAATATTCTTCGGTTTCTTGCCTTCCACGATGAGCACATTATAAATCCTAGCTTATAGTTTACCTTCCAAATATTTTGCAAGAGTAGAGTTTTCCACCATGATTGACCTCGGGATGATAGTAATCATCTATTAGAGGAAGAGGATAGTCTTTTTTGACTAACATAACCCTTTTTGGTGGTTGTAGGTGAATGATATCACGACCTTTTTGGATTATACATCTTAAAAGTAGTATAGGTATCGATCTAGAATTCGATTTCAAACAACAAGATCTTCTAATCAAATTGAAACTAGAAAATCTATACACACATGCATTTTTTTAAACAATAAAAAACTAAAATCTTTTTTAACATTTTTTTATATAATATTTAATTATCTCAATTGTTTTAACTAATTAAATTATATTTTAAACTTAATATAATATTTTTTTTTAATAATATATAATTTTATATTTTATAATTATTATAATTGTATCTTATGTATTATTATAATAATTTTATATTTCAAACTTAATATATTATTATAACTAGTCCCCGAGGTGTAGGACAGTCGGTGACGAAGTGTGTTGTTAAGCCACTCCATGATGTTAAAGTCACCGGTTCGAAACCTGCGAGGACAAAAAATCCAACCATGTTAAGGGTTGGTGTGGCTCAGGCCGGGTGCGATCCCCGGGTGATTTTGACATCTTAGATGCCCCTGAGTCACGGTTTCTGAAGCCACAGGTTAATCGCGTTGCCAACAGGTTCCGCACAAATTAACAAACAAAAAAAATATATATTATTATAACTATATTTTAGATTTGATATTCTATGTCCCTTGTCCCACAAACATGGTGGTTTCATACACCAATTTGGTATCTAGCATGGCTTGACCTTAAAATACATCATTGTTATTTCGGTCTTAGTGGACATTAATCACCATCATAATCATCACCACCATATTTAATTATCTCTCTTGATTTAAACTAAATAAATTATAATTTAAACATACTATAATAGTTTTATTTTGAAAATAAAGTATCATTTTATATTTTGTAAATATATCTTATAATTATTATAATAATTATAATCAAAATTTATCATTATATACTTTTATGGTATAATATTTTATGGGAATGGAAATGGAGTGAGGTCCAATATTTATATTTATATTTATATTTATAGGAACTTTGATAAGACTTATTGTTTTTAATTCATAATACTCAACAAATATTATATAGGAATTGGATTGACAAAGAAATGTATGGCATGGTGTTTTTTTCCATAACTAAATTTGATTAATTCTTAAATATATTATCTCATGAAAAAAATATCAAATTTTTAAAATAGATTTCAAGAATTACTAATTCCTATTTAAATAAAATATTTTCAAAAATTCCAACAATAATATGTAATCTTTAAAATAAGAAAATTGAATTATAGATAAAATATTGTTCTCCCTCTCTATATTACTTGATAATTTTGACATTCTCTCTACCTCTCACATATGCCCAACACAAACAATTATGTGACTACTGAAACCTAAAATCCAGTGGACAAACTTGGTTGCATATCACCCAACGATTTATTTAAGCAAACTACATGATTTACAATCCATGGTAATGGAATTTATAGGTTTAGTAATTACCTTTGGGAGACTTTGAAGATTCCTAGTTATAGATCATTATACATCATCACTCCTCCAAAATAGTTACAAAATGTTACATATTTTTAGTCCAAAATAGTTATGGATTGTACTTGTTGTGCTTGTTTCGCTGGTCAAAAATAGGGAGTGCTCGACACATTGTAGTACTATGAGAGTAGTAGAATCATGAAATAGGAAAGAAAAAAACAACTATAGTTGAAACATATGGGAAATTCATGGCTTTTCTTTCTCCATTCACCTAGGGTTCTTAAGACTACCCCATTTTGTTCTATAGTGTCTCAACAATAATATTTCTTGTTGTTTTTTTCCTTTTTAATGGTAAAAGTTCTATTTTTTTCATGTAATTGTTAATAGAGTTTTTTTGGTTTGGAGTGTAATGGGATAGACACAAAATGGTTGTGGAAAATCGTATGAAATTGAACTTTCCTAGGGAATCTTGAGGTAATCTAGGACCTAGAAATAAAACACTAGAAGATATGAAAGTTATTGACTTAGTTGTTCAACATTTGGGAATCTATGGATTAATTATAGAAGGTCACTAAGAAATCCTCATAAACATGAGAAAAAAAAATTAAGAAAGACATGTAAGATTGAGAGCATGATCCTTTGGTGTAGATAAATAATCCAATCATTCAACAAAGTTCAATTTTCCCATGATTTTAGGTCATAAAATTTGGTAACAAACTTGATAGAAAATCATGATATTGACTCCAAAGAATAGGATTCAATGAACCTACAAATAGAATGCATTTCAAACAGTTGGGATTGGAGGAAGAGACTACAGATTGCATGAATGTTAGTAGAAGTACACCAAATGAGAAATAAGGAAGTCATGATGTGGAAATATCCGTGTGTTATGATGATATTTTAGGCCCTTAAGCTTAGTTCTGCTATATTTCTATGGTTACTACAATTTACCTTTGACTAATATTATTTATACACTTACTACAAATTACTTTTAATGACACTATCCTGAATTTGACTACACCTAAGATTTGTTTTTCGGTTTTGTAATATAGAAAATGATACACTCGAGACTTGTTTTTTCAGTGATATATATATAGAAAATGATAGATGTGGAAAGAAGAATTAGAGAAGTTTTGTAAAAGTGGAAAAAGAAGAATTAGAGAAGTTTTTTAATAGTGTTTGACACATTCATATCTCGAGACTATATTGAAATGAATTCTAACTCCCATACACGTTATCTCAAATGGCTTGCATATGACATTTGAGATTCTGTATGGTGCCATCTAATTTTGGATCTGTTAGTGGTGGACTGAATCTGTTATTCTTGGTGTTGTTTGTGACAATTGATTGTGTGTTCCATGTAATTATACCTTAATCACTTGAAATTGCAAGAGACGTGTGTTTATACAGATAATTATCATGGCATAAGAGGTAAAAGTGAACGAACTTTGCGAGGCCTCCCGTAGTTCCTACATTGCATTTAACTACTATTTGTCAAGAGTAAATGGAACAAATTTAGGAAGAGAATCCAAAATTGGAGGAGATATTGGCTGATGGACCAATTGAGTTTGAAGTCAATGCTAATACCATGTCTAGAATTAAATAGCAAAATGTTTTAAATTTAACACATACAAAAGAACTTTCACATGAATCTAGGGTTCCATTTTGAGATACAAAAATCAGTAAGTAATTAGATACCGAAAACCTTTCTATGATCTTCACATCATGATGGAGGAGCATCGCCAACTCATCAAGGAGCATCGCCCAAGACAAGCGAGCCAGCATGGAAGACAATGAACAACTGGACAAGGCCAGTTGAAACTTTTTGAATTTTCATTTAAGATGATGCGCCAATGTATAAATGAACCATTTAAGAAAAGCGCCTTTGCATATTATAATGGACCTTGAGCTTTTAATCTCTCGTCCTTAGGTAGATGAGGCATTTAATAGATTTAATGCAGGTAGATAGGATTTTATTTCCAGATTAGACAACTTTAGAGTTTGAGAGGGAAAACGGATATAGACACCCTCATTGTATCATTGTAACATTAGCCAACATTCAAGAGAGAGGAGCAAACAAAGAAATATGTGAAGAACACCCATGTACAAAAGATTGAATTAATAGAATGAAGTTTTGTTTCAATTTCATGGTTGTTGTTGTTTTCTCTGTGTAAATGTTATGCTCATGAATGTTTGTTTCTGGGTATGCATTTGCTTTGTATATGATGTGCATGTGGTTTCAGGGTTTCAAACTGAAGTTTGAGAGAGAGAGAAGAGAATAAGTTTCAATTGTTTCTCTCTCTGAGCCAGGAGATTTCTGCATAGAGTGCAGTTGAATTCATCTTCAAAGAGTGCATTGATGAAGGCTCGATAGTTAAACACTTATTCTCATTCACCCAGAAGTCTCAGTTGTTAATCTGAGCAAAAGAAGATAGAGGTTGTTGTCATAGGAGTTGGACAGAGTCTGAAGTATTTAATCCTTGATGTAGTTGAATATCAAGCACAAGGGTTAGGCGCAGGTTTCTCTGAAGAATCAGAGTCGAAGAAAAGCTCAAGAGGCATAGCACCTTCGTGGTGTCGTCAAGGTACAACGCCGGAGGTTGTGCATGGACGGCTTTAGAACAAGTTTCAAGTGAAAGACTCGGAAGGGTAAAGTTTAGGAAGTGGACACTTGACCATTCAGGAGAAATTCTTGAAAAGGAGAAATCGACGGCCAAGATTCGCAAGGGAGATTAGCGAAGTGCCAACAGCCGCCAAATCTTGGAGAAGTTGCGTAGGATTTAAGCCTTAGAGCGCGGAAAGGGAGTCAGAGCTCATCGGAACTCAACTCATCAAAGATTCAAAGTCTCCAGGTTCATAGAATTCTCATAGGGAGGAATCGCGACTTGCGATTTTTCGAAGGAACCATAGCCGTAGATCCCGGACCAGACACGTGTCAATAATCCTGAGAGTCGGGGTTCAGTATTCAGGATTTCCCCATGCAAAGGAATTGCTACAGCTGAAATCACGATCCCGTGATCCCCGATAGAGTGGAGAAAGGAGCGGCGACATGGCAAGGAGAGGTGGCACATGCATATCGGAGTTCGGGATTTGGAAGGTCCTGTGGGTCGATGCAATAGAAATCATGAATTCCCGAAACGCGATTTCCCGATCAACCAGAAAGCGTGGGGTCCAGGCGACAACACAGAGGATAGGTGGCATCGGAGTTCGGGAATCGGAGATTCCTAGGAGCAGTGACTCATGACCCCGTGAGTACCGATTTCTCGATATGGTAGTTCCCGATAGGGGACGACAAAGGCGCGAAGTAGATATTCCATCGGGCTTCGAGGATTTGTGAGACCCGAATCCGTGAGCGCAGGACTCGCGATCAAGTGAGTTCCGATTTCCCGATTTGAAGAAGGTAGATCATAGAGAAAGCCGTGGGCATTGAGAACTCCTGACAGGGGGTTGAAGAGTATTTTGACTCTTCGGGCCTAGCAGAAGAAGGTCCTGGATTAAGCGGTCGTGCCCTGAGTGGCCGACTTCGTCACATCATCTCTAAAATTTCCCAACATTACATCATATTTAGAAGTTGAGAAACCTACACTAACAACACGAATTTATTAAATCTAAACATCCCCACAAAATTTTTAAAATTGAAAAATGTATACCCAACAAGGTCCTCAGATGTTTTAAATTACAATTTTTAGTAAGTTGTAAAAGGAGAATGCTAAATCCGAAAACATCCAAACCTGAAAACTAAATTTTATTTCATAAGAATAAGAATAGTCTGCATATATTTGAGTTGACTACCGTGTAACTTGTTACATATATATCATTTTCTTTCTTTCAAGAGTTCTGTCAACTTGAAGGCCTTAGTTTAGGACTGAGTTTCTCCTAATTCTCGATATTTATCTGGAAAGATCACCATAATGACAAGGAAAACTATCTCATACTAGAAAAAAAAAAAACTCTTTGTCCAAGAAATGCTTTTTGACGAATTACAGGAAACCATGTGATGTGATATTTTCAACCAAGTATAGACCAAAAAAACATTTAACAACAAGATGAAGAAGAGATGTTTTTAGAAAGCAATCGAGGAATTACAATAAATATATGTGATGTGGGATTTTCAACCTATTACAGACTAAGAAATCTTCAATAACAAGGTGAAACATGAGATGGAACAAAAAGAAATCTTCAATAACAAGGTGAAACATGAGATGGAACAAAATGCACATTTTAAAGATTAAAATTATGGAAAATACAATTGATTTCTTTTTAATATGTCCATTCCATTTAGAGCCCTAAAAAGGAAATACCACTGAAAAAGTATCTTTGATATAGATAACAGATGAAAGGATATTACTTGTTTGAATCTATGAATCAAATAAAACGTATTGGCTCACCTTAGTTACAACCAGGCATGGCTCCCATGCTTGTCTTCTTCATATGTGATGCAGCCAAAGTCGAATTCAGTCCTGCAAACTGTTTCAACTTCTGCAAAGAAGTCGACTGAACTCGTAAAAATTTCAACTCTCCGCAAAGAAGACTGCCTACATCAAATGGCACATCAAATGAAAAGTTCATGGTAAACGATGCATGGAACCAACAGATTTCAGCTCTCCAAAAATGGCAGACAACATGGGCAAATACAACCCTCCGTTGCTAAAATTAACCTCCACCAAACCGAATTCGATTTCTGGATTAATTATTGAGACCAGATAATGACACTGACTGGTACTAGCAGATTTCTCCTCTCCAAAATGGCATATAACAGTGGGAAATACAACCCTCATTTGCTAAAATTAACCTCCACCACACCACACCGAATTCGATTTCTTAGGCAGCAATTAGTTACAAAAGTTCAGGCAACCAAATCGGATGAAAATGAATGTTCAATCACCCAGTAGTCACAAAAAAAAGGCAGTCACATAAGCAGGCAATCTAATCAAGAGAAAATCTCCGTCAGTCACAAAAGCAAAAGCTTCTAAGTCCGTTACAAAAGCACAAAAACTCATGCAGTAAGAAAATCTAAAGCTTAGGCCTTTACAAAAAACACAAAAGCTCAGGTAGACACAAAACCGTGTAATCAGCAGACCGTCTTAGGAAATCAAAAAAAATTGAAGCATTTACAAAAGCATAAAAACCTGTGGCCGTCACAAAAACACAAAATCTAATCAACAAACCGTCCCTATAGCCCGGTTTCTGTTAGAATATCAAAAGCATAGAACTCCAACGAAGCCACGTGTTTCAAGGCAAAAGCATAAAAATTTAATCAACAAACTGTCCCCAAAGCCCGGTTTCTGTAAGAATACTCAAAAGCAGAAATCTCCAACGAAGCCACGTGTTTCGAGGCATTCACAATGGTAAAAAAACACAAAAGAAAATCCCAACGAAGCCACGTGTTTTGAGGATCCACAAGTACACCGCATGTACGTGTTTTGGGTGATGAAGGCTTTATCGTCGTTCACCAATGGCCGTATGTAATTATCGTTCACCAACAACCATACTTAATGATGTGAGTAATTAGATGTAATTATGTGAGCAATTAGATGTTCATGATTCCTTTTGACTAGTTTGGATTGAAATTTTTACATATAAATCAATGATATGAGGAACAAATTATTTTTACTTGTTTTAGTGATGAAGGCTTTATCGTCGTTCACCAATGGCCGTATGTAATTATCGTTCACCAATAACCATACTTAATGATGTGAGCAATTAGATGTACTTATGTGAGCAATTAGATGTTCATGATTCCTTTTTATTAGTTTTGATTGAAATTTTTACATATAAACTAATGATATGAGGAACAAATTATTTTATAATTTTCTATTTAGGAATTTTATTTTAAATTTTAGAAAAAAGTAATTAATCACATATAATCTAGAACTATAAAATTATTAGTCTCTTATACAATCTAGAACTATAATCTAGAATATATAAAATTACGTAATGATGTGAGCAATTAGATGTAATTATGTGAGCAAGTAGATGTTCATGATTCCTTTTGATTAGTTTTGATTGAAATTTCTTTTATATAAAATCTAATGGATACTGCGACCAAATTATTTTATAATTTTATGTAGGAATTTTATTTTAAATATTAGAAAAAGCAATTAATCACATATAATCTAGAACCATAAAATTATTAGTCTCTAATCCAATCTCTCCACAAATAAATATAAATATAGTAATTACGCATCATTCAAGGCTAACTTAAGATGTATTTTTATTTATTTTCTATTTGAAAATGACAAATATGGTAATGTTATTTAAGAGTTGGACTAGTATGATAGTGGTTCAAGAAATTGCATCACCTAATCTTTTAAATCTTGAATTTGATGATGCTTGTAAACATGATAGTCACAAGCATTTTGTGCATTTTGTTTTACATTTATATAGGTCGTATTCAAATTCATGAGAATGTCATTAAAAGTAATTTGTAGTAACCCTAGAAAGGTAAATTATACTAACCATAGAAATATAGTAGAACTAAACTTAAGGGGCTTCCAAATATCATCATAAGACATGGATATTTCCAAATTATCACCTCCTATTTTGTCATTTGGTGTACTTTTACACAAATTCATGCAATCGATAGTCTTTTCCTCCAATTCCAACTCTCTGAAATTCATTCTATTTTCTAGGCTTTCATTGAACCATATTCTTTGGAGTCAATAGTATGATTTTCTTGCAAGCTTGTTACTAAATTTTGTCATCACAAACATGGGGAATTGAACCTTGTTGAATGATTGGATAGTTGATGTACAACAAAGGATCATGCTCTCACACTCCATTCATTTCTTAACTTTTTGGGGTAATGTTTATGAGGATTTCTTAATGACCCTCTAGAATTAATCCCTAGATTCCCAAATATTGAACAACTAATTCAATACCTTTAATAAATCTAATATCTTCTACTCTTTTATTTGTTCCATGGTATAGGGATACAAAAAAATAGGTTTGATGAACCATGTATGTAGTCTCTCACCATAACCCCTACATTTCCAAGTCCTAGATTACCTCTTGATTCCCCATCAATGTTCAATTACAACAACCATTCCTCAAGGCCTTCCCACAACTGCTTAATGGGATCCTGCTTTGAAACCTAAAGGTTGAGTATGTTTAAAGTACAGTTTTCACATTAGTTGTAGTTCACCTTGGAAAACATTGACCCGGTCTTATTAATTTCCCTTGAGATTTTAAATCCATATGTTATGTAGTGAGGAATTCATCTTTGAATACGCGTTGGCTTCTTTCCTTCCACAATGAGCACAATATAAACTTCTAGCTTTATAGTTTTAGTCTTCCAAATATTTTTCACAAGAGTAGAGTTTTCCACCATGATTGACCCTATGATAATAGTAATCATATCTAGATCACCACTTAGCAAAGTATGTGAGTTGTCTCTACCTCCATAAAAAACCATTCGACCGATATAGCTTACTTTATCCCTCTATCTTATAGCCTCTTTGACATAACCTTTTCGGTTGTTCTAGGTGAACTAGGTTGCTTAATTCAGATTATACATATTAAAAGCACTATAGCCATGGATCTAGAATTGGATTTCAAGCAATAAGATCTTCTAATAAAATTGAGACTAGAAAATCTTAATATAAAATGTTGAATTCCACTTATATTTTCCCTAACTTTTAATTTACTATAGAATACATTTATCTTATTAACTGTAACATTTTAAATTTCTAAGCACATATGTTCATTATATTCTAAAAAAAGCATATGTTTTATTTCTTCATATAATTTATAAAATCTAACATATTATAAAATATTTTTCTTTTTAAATTAATAAGTAAAAATAACTTATTTTAAATTCACCAAGCATTTATATTATTAATTTTAAAATATACAATAATATATTTTATTAAGCATCCTAAAGTGTAAAACACAAAATAAAACCTAAAAGTAACTTTAAAATATAATATTTTGTCTTTATTATTCTCTCAACTAACTTTTGATGATGATATACTCTAGTATGAAAATGGGATGACGATAGTCTTTTGTTTAGAGAATTAATTGGTTTACCTACTTTACTTTAAAATAGAGTGAAAGTTTGATATTTAAATTTTCATTATACACAAAGGTTGTGATTATCTAATATTTTCGTTGTTGAATTTTTTTTCTATTTCAAGTTCTATTTAAAACTTATGTTAAATTATACAATTCACTATTACATAAACATGTTATATAGAAATATTTTTTATGATGTTAAATTGTGCAATCCACCCTTTTTTTGTGTGAATAAAAAAGAGAAAAATTCTATCATAAAACTTTTATAATACAAAAAAAGCCACATGGTTAATAAATTCATTAGCTATTCCGCCTAAATCAAATTTTAGCAGAGAGCACGATGTCTTTAGAAATGACAATTTTCCATCTTCAATGTTAAACAAAAACTAGGGTAGGTGGCATATTCGAGTCTCAGCGACACTGTGCTAGACAACCAAGACAAACATAGTAGTAGATACAAAGGAAATTAAAGACATAATTGTAAAACTGCATTGTAGCAGTCCAATGAGCCGAGCCGAGAATGCTTGTTATAGCCAAAACAAGTAAATTACCCATTTTCACTGGAGGTCATGTCGCTTGGGTCACCGCTAACAAGCTCGTTCTTGGGCTGGATAACGAATGGTCTGGTGCAAGTTGAACACCTATGGGTTGTTTTTGAGTTCGATTATTCCTTGTACATCATGTCAATTCTATGATGCATGAGGGTGTCTCAATGACTTGATCACTATCATTTCCGAGCCCAAAAGAGAAGTGCTACTTTGGATGAAGAAGGGTGGTCGCCTCCTAGTTGAAATATGGGAGCTTGAAGAGTCGGGTGGCTTCAAGAGTATTCACCTCTCTACATCCAAATCCATGTGACGACATCTATTCTCGTCAATTCCTCGTGAGACTCTTCCATATCCTTTGTTTCCCCAAGATTCTCCGCCACCCCAAGATCCTCCACCATGCCTGAGTATTTGATTTGAATGGTGTCCTTGGTACAGAGGTGGAAAAATTCCTCCTTAATTATACATGTAGTCTCTTCACTCACCTCCTGTGCTTCCAGGATTGTGTTCGAAGCACTTGTGCTTGTTGGTATTTGTCTGGGGGGCTGCCAATTGTTTGTTATAGTGAAGAGGAGGGATTCAAGAGGGACTCGGCTAGGTTCTTCTGGAATGTCCTCTTCCACAAATGCCATCAAAGACATTCTTGGCTTCTCCCTTCTGTAATCTTTAAAATCAGAAAATTGAATTATAGATAAAATACTTTCATCCCTCTCTATATTACCTGATAATTTTACATTCTCTCTACCTCTCATAGATGTGCACACAAAAGAATTCTCACTCATCAAAACCTAAAATCCACTGACATACAATTCCTGTTGCATAGTGAACCAACACTTTATATTTTTATTGTAGAATCCCCACTCCTACTTTGTATCATTCAAAAGAATGTATCATCACAAATATTAATGTAAATTACTTAAAACCTGCATGATTACAACCAATACTAATGTAATTTCCGCAAAAATATTAATGAAAATTACTTAAGAAAACTACATGATTTACAATCCATGGTAATGGAATTTATAGATATATTGATTACCTTGGGGAGTCTTTGAATATTCCTAGTTATAGATCATTTTAGATCATCACTCCTCAAAAATAGTTACAAATTGTTGCATATTTTCACTCCAAAATAGTTATAGATAGCTGGTAAAAAATAGTGAGTGTTTCACATACTACACTACTATGAGAGGAGTAGAATCATGAAATAGGAAAGAAAAAACAAGCTAAATTTGAAACATATGGGAAATTGATGATATTTCTTTCTCCATTCATAGGGTTCTTAACACTCCTCCATTTTTTGCTTTAGTGTTTCAACAATAATCTTTCTCGTACTTTTTAGTTTTTTCAATTCTAAATTTTCTATTTTTTTCATCTAATTGCTAATAGAGTTTTTTTGGTTTGGAGTGTAATGGGATAGACACAAAATGGTGGTGGAAAATTGTATGAAATTGAACATTGCTAGGGAATCTAGTGGTAATCTAGGACACATTCATATCTCGAGACAATATTGACATGAATTCTAACTCAAAACACAAAATGTCATTTCAAACTCATATTTGATTCTCCCAAAGAAAACTTATCAAACCACGATACATTGAGACTATGGAAACATAAATACACCATAGCAATGTAAATTTAGGTGAAACTCAAAACATGATACACCATAGCAATGGAAATTCCAATCTAGACTAGATTGACATGAATTCTAAATCAAAACACACAATGTCATTTCAATCAGCCCATATTTGAGGCATCCACGAGTACATCGTGCTTACGTGTTTTGGGTGACGTAGGTGTTTTGGGTGATGAAGACTTCATCGTCCTTCACCAATGGCAATACGTAATGATGTGAGCAATTATATGTTCATGATCCCTCATGACTAGGTTTGATTTAAAATTTTACATATAAATCAACTAAACAGGTGATGCAATATTTTATATTTTTTTTTATATATGGATTTTATTTTAAATTTTAGAAAAAAGTAATTAATCACACATAACGGATAACTATAACTATAATATATAATTTAGTATCTTATTCAATCTTTCGAATCAACAAATATAGTAATACAGTAATCACTCATTATTTAAGGTTAATGTAAGATATATTTTGATTTTGATATGGCTCCCATGCTTGTCCTCCATATGGCTCCCATGCTTAGCTACAACCAGGTATGGCTCCCATGCTTGTCCTCCATATGTGATGCAGCCAAAAGTCGAATTCAGCCCCGCAAACTCTTTCAACTCTCTGCAAAGAAGTCGATTTCATCCCCGCAAACATTTCAAACCTCTGCAAAGAAGACTGCCTACATTTTGGTGGCACATCAAATGGCAAATCAAAAGAAAAGTTAATGGGAAACAATCCATGGAACCAACAGATTTCTCAGCTCTCCAAAAATAGAAGACAACATTGGGAAATACAACCCTCGGTTGCTAAGATTAACTTTCAGCACACCGAATTCGATTTCTTAAGCAACAATCAGTCAGAAAAGCTGAGGGAGACAAAATCGGACGCCTAAAACGAATGCTCAATCACCCATAAATCACATAAGCACACAATCTAATCAACAGACCATATCAGGCAGTCACAAAAGCTAAAGCTTCTAAGTCCGTTACATTTTTGTGGCACATCAAAGGAAAAATTCATGAGAAACGATTCCTGGTACCAACAGATTTCTCCTCTCCAAAAATGGCATACAACAGTGGGAAATACAACCCTCGGTTGCTAAGATTAACCTCCACCACACCGAATTCGATTTCTTAGGCAACAATCAGTTACAAAAGTTCATGCAACCAAAATCGGACGCCGAAAATGAATGCTCAATCACCCAGCAGTCACAAAAAATAGGCAGTCACATAAGCAGGCAATCTAATCAAGAGACCATCTCTGTCAGTCACAAAAGCTAAAGCTTCTAAGTCCGTTACAAAAGCACAAAAACTCAGGCAGTCACAAAAGCTAAAGCTTAGGCCATTACAAAAACACAAAAGCTCAGGTCGTCACAAAACCGTGTAATCAGCAGACCGTCTCAGGAAGTCACAAAAATTGAGGCATTTACAAAAGCATAAAAACTCAGGCCATCACAAAAGCACAAAATCTAATCAACAAACCGTCCCCAAAGCCCGGTTTCTGTTAAGAATA
>SNQJ01S0050816.1:56933-70554 GCA_010110895.2 Picea sitchensis | reverse complement strand
TCATATAAAGAAGAAGAGGTTTTTACCCTGTATGGGTTTCCTTGGGAAATTTTTGTCTCTGTGTTTCTCATATATGTGACTGATGTTGAATGTGCCATTGTTCATTTCCCTGCATTATTGTGATCATCATTGAGTGCCTTGTAAATATTTTAAAAGAGTAATAATTGTTTAAGCATGTTGACAACTGATTCACCCCCCCCTCTCAGTTGGCCAACAATACGTTTAGGTATACCATATTTTAGGGAGCTTAAAGAAGAATCTATAGCTTCTTCCAAACTAATATGGGATGCCTCCCCAAATGCAGTCAAGAATAGGGAACCTTTTCGCTTCAAAAAATTTCATACAACTACCTTCAAATTGGAGAGATATGACCGAATGATCCTGGATGAAGGACCTTCCTCGATTGGGTGCAGATATAGTCCTCCTATTATTTGGTATCCTCCAGAAGGTTACCAGATTTATTATCAGTTCAATAGGAAGAAGTGAGAATTTTATTTTGAAGAGCTTAGAAGTAAGAGTGGGTTTAGGAGACCTGGTGAACATACCTCTCCTCCTTTCAACCTCATTTGTTTACATGTAAAATATTTGCTTGCATGAGGACATGCAAGAAGGTAAGTTGGGGGGTATGTTAAGTTGAGGAAAAGGTACAAATATGCTCCTTATTCCCATGGTTTATGATATAATATTGATTGACTTTTCCATTAATTAGAGATAATTAGGATACAAAATGATTAAAAAGTCTTCTAGAAATAGTATTGAGTGATATTAGATAAATTATAAAATTCAGTTGGAATTGTTTGATTTTATTGCAGGAATATGCGAATATCATTAAACTCAATGATTTTGAAGATGCGTAGAGTGTTGGAAGATGAAGAGATCAGGCGCAAAGAATTTTTGAGAAAGATTGACTCTCTATTTTTTAAACTTTATAAATAATAAAAGCAATCCTAAGAATCTATCAATCCTCAGGATGGCTTAATTTACCCATATCATTGTAATAAATAGAGGGTAATGAATCATAGAAAGACATCTAAGAAATTTATCCAAACATTTAGAAATCAGAATTTCTCTGTACAAGCAATCTTTTGTAAATGTTGTACCAGTTATGGAATTAATATAATCTTTGGGTGTTTTCACCATTTTTTCATACTGAGTTTCTAGCATCCATGCTTCTAAGGACCGAGGGGCCGGTATAAAGGAGTTATTGTCTCAATATGTAATTGTATTGATTTGATTTCAATTTTGTGATTTAAATCTCTTTTGCAATAATTAAGATGAATGCATGAGTGTGTTGATGTTTTTATAGATTAATCGTGTTGTTTGATTACAGAAGATAGATGCTTCATTTGAATGTTACCAATTCTTGTTCCATTTCTCATTGTTGTAGTTTGTTGATCGATAGTTCCTCTCATTTTCTCATACATTGTTCCTTTTATTAAGTTATCGTTTGTTGTTCCTTTTGCTTGATTTAGCATTTGATGTTCCTTTCATTTAAAGTACATTTGTTGTTCCTTTTCAATTTACAGTACATAGTTGTTCTTTCCAACAGATTAAATAGTCATTGATAGACAATTTTTTAAGTACTTTCATAAATTCAATTACTGTTTCTTAGTTAGATCAATTCAACAATTTAGTTAAATGCCTTTAATTCACAACATATTAGAGATCAGATTATAATTCTGTTGAAATCTTAGCTTTAGAATTTTAATGAATGTGTGAGGAACTTGATTGTTGATAAACTCAGATTTGCTTTGACTACACGATTTTAGCCTCTACATCTATCTGCATAGAATTTGTTGATATTCTTGAAATAAAAGATGAATCCTCGGGTTGATAAATTAATGTTAAACTAAGGTTGTTTTAGGACATTTTTAGAGCCCAACAGTCACTCTTTTACCATTGAAAGGTTTACTTAAATAAACTCACTTTTTCCCTCGACCCCTTTGGTCGAGCGTGTTTACACACCCCCACAAAACCAAATTAGTTCTGCATTTAAATAATATTTCTGCCACAACATCTTCACGGAATAGAATCCATGTTCTTCATTCCCTCATTCCTTCATTCCAATATTCTAGTATCCATGGCCCCGAATAAACAGAAGAAGCCATCCCTCCCAGAGCAAGAATTGTGTGACTCTCTAAAAGAAGTTAGGGACCCTATGTTGAGTTATCCTTCATCAAAATTCTATGGTGCATCTCGGGGCAGGACTCAAAATCCCAACTTAAAACCCTACTCTTCCATCTCTTGGAACGGCTAGGACAAGATGTAGTGCCTTAAACCATTTTCTTCCCATATATTGTTGAATGGTGTGCACCTCTCCATGATAGGGAAATGCATTAGGTATTTTAAAGGAAGTATTTTGGTTAGAACAGATCCACTTCCTTCTTGGAATTCATACCCACCTCCTTCTTAGACTTCATACCCACCTCCTTCTTAGACTTCATACCCACCTTATCCTCCTAATTCATACCCACCTATCTCTCGGACTTCATACCCACTGAACTCTATCAATATTGACTCACTTCCTTTGTGTATTGAGTGATGAGAAAGGAAGGATGGGAAAGTGCTAGCTCTCCTTTCTCATACTTATCCCTTCTAGATCCTGGCTTTTTCCCTATAAATATTCACAGCGGAGTTAAGAAAAAATACTCTACGTAAAATGACCTATGTCGAGCATGATAATAATAATATGCATGTCCAGTTTGTCAATTTGAAAGGGAAAATATTTTTAGGGTACCCTTTAGTCCTTAACTACTATTTCCTTTTTCAAAAGAACTTTGTATAGGAGGTTACAATGTAAAGGAGTCATCATGTCCAGCAACGAATGACGATAAAAATAATGGAGGGAATACTTCCTATGATAGGGCAGATAAGTTTGTAGCTCAAGTGTGGGAAATGGTATTCTGCCCCATCCCAGATTGAATCAATGGGATAGAAAGATGAAGATACATGAGAATGATCTTCCTTTTGATGATTGGTACTTTGAAAAGGGTTACACATCTATCAGGGTGTATGGGAACAAGAAGCCACTGACTGATCTCTCTAAGTTTGCAACCAATAGAATTTTCTCCCTAGAGTGTGTGAGACAACTTACATCTGCAGATGAAGAATTCCATGGGAGATCAAAGAAGGCTTTTATTCCCAATAATTATAAAATTGAAGCTTTTTTATTCAGTACTAAGAATTAATTACAAGCAGATGATGAGAGGTTAGATGGAATGAGGTTCAGCCACAGACAATGCAGATCCTATGATCCTGGAAGTGCATTTTCTAAAAGAAAGAAGGATCAAAAAATTTCTATCATATATCATGAGGTACTAGATGATGAGAATATGGAACAGAACCAACAAGGAGACAATGTAATGGATGTTGAAGAAACAACTGAGGGAAATACTATAGAGGATAATAAAGGGAATAAAGAGGAAGGATATGATTAGAGGAGTCAGAAGAGACCTACGACTGATCCTTGTCAAGACATGAGTACCACAGTTGAACTACCTCTGGAGAAACAAGTCACAATTTAATAAACATGAACTGTATCCACTCCAATTGTGGTCTTAGCACAATAAATTCTAGAAGTACAACAAGAAATACCTGTCATGGTTACAGGACAAGCCTAAACAACCATTGATGTCAAGAAAACAATTCATAAGTATCCAACGAGGTCAGAGAGAAGTGTTGCAAGAGCTAAAAATACTACATTTCTTTGGATGATGTTTAATCAAGATTGGAAAAGGTCCTTGGTAATAGGAGAAAAGGTATGCAGCTATAGCGGCCTAGAGCTGGGTCATGACCAATGAGACCATAGCACAAACTCCATTTCTGATCTATTTATCCATTCATGGATTCATCGTATGAAGATCGAGGGAGTGATCTCTTCTCCCACTACTGTGTCGAGACTTCGAACCGCCCGTTGCAATTCTGAGAAATGAGGCTCAGCAGAGGGAACGACACTCTGGAATAGATTCTGAAAAAACTTCCACGTATTTGTATACGATGCATGGATTCACACCGTTTTGAGCAAGGTGGAATTCTATTTGATCACTCGACTGAATCTAAATTACCTATCCCTGTCCCGAAGGACGTATTCAGTCTCATCTTTGTCAATATAGTCTAGGGTATACCCCCATATATCTCGCCTTACTCTACAACCATTAGGTTTTTGATCTAATATCTATATGGTATCACGCGGGAATTCAATGAACGACTTAGATCCAAGCGATAGACCAGGAATGAGTGTGATTTAGTGGGTGAAGAACTTGAAACAAGATGCATTTGGGCATATATAAAAAAATCTACTATGGGAGGGAGTGACCCACCAAAGTGTATATAATTGATAGGGCCAACCATATTCTCTATAAGCCAAGAAGGGCACAGGCAAGGTCGATATTCTCTCCAACTTTCCTCTCTTCCCCACATTCAGTGTCAGGTAATACCCGAGCTTCGGCGTTGAAAGAGTGATGCAACAACTAGACAATTTATTCTGGGTAAATGGAATATGCCTGATGCCAACACCTTTCGTGAGTCCTGTCCTAAAGACTTTGACCCACAGGAGGAGGATCCCTATTGGATGAAGGAAGAAATGGGAATAAATATTGAGGGCCCTTAAATGGAGGAATAGGTTGGGGAAATTGGTGTCGGGCCATAACCTTTCATTCATTCAACAGTACACACGACATATTTTCTTATTATCTCATCTGAGCTAGAGAGAGTGACTGAAAAAACATGTATCTAGAGCACCAAATTCAGTGACAAGTGAAACTAAGTGGAAAGTGACACATAGGCACAAATCTATCTATAATATTGCACGAATTTCCATAGAAAGAAACTTGAAAGTGAAATGTTCTCCTTCACTCACCTTACATAGTCACGAGGTTTATATAATATTTCCAGGAATTAGCATGATCCTCCTATGGGAATCTATCCAGGAAACTAGAAAAATGGTGGACTCCACTATTTTCTTACCAATAAAAAAGTATAGGTCGAGCTATGACCTACATATTTGATTGGGATCCTCCCCCCCCCCAAGTTGCTAGGAAGACATTCTTTTCGTTGTCAAGAATTTCTTGATTATCCCTGATTGGGCCTTTTTCACATTACCTGTAGAGATATACGTTACTCTTAGCCATTGCCCCCCCTTCGTTCCGGTCTCTCATAGGTCCCTAGTCCTCATCCCCTCCTTTTTTTGTTTGTAACTGGGTGAAGGTGGAGGCTATTTCTTTTGTTTCAAATACTTACCCTCATCTTTCTAGTAGTGGTCTCTAAATATATCAAATGTCTCATTCAGTTCCCAATCAGATTTATACCATGAGTGCTTCTCTAATTTAACCCCATATAGCTTCTTGATTTCCTTGATTGATTTTTGTTCAACCCAAGTAAGTTGTCTCAAACACATAGTTCTTAGTTAAACTCTCACCATTTCTCGGAATTCCTTGTAGTTATATATTCCGAAATAAAGTGAAAGATAAGAGTGCACTCTCTTATAGTAATAACGAATTATGAGATCCTGTGTTGACATTACTTCCTCTGTCGCAACCATTAGAGGAGGCTTCTTCTCCATTATTTTTTTCCTGATCCTATCTATTAGTGCTCATAAGGTTAAGGCACCTTTTACATATTAGATTATTTGCCCAAGAAAAAGACATGAACTACCAAAGGGATGAACGGTTATCTTCAAGTCTAATTTCAGCTCACTTATAATCATATTCATTTCTCTTTGAATTCAGTCATCCTTTAGGTTGCCAGGTTCTCCAACTCCTATCAACAGGTCATTCGAATACCTCAGATAGTGCATATTCCCATAAGAAGATAAAAAGGTGGAAAGATTTACATAGAAATGATGCATATATATATTCATCAATACGAGAGATACTGAGAAGCCTTGCGAGATCCCTTTGGATGACCCCGCATAATTATTTCCTTCTTTATCCAATATGTCCACTTTCACAAAATTCATTATTAGATCGCCAAGACGTTTATCTGGAATAAAATATTGTACAAACAAGAGTAGACCATGGTCCATATTGTCAAAAAATCCTACAACATCGGCCGAAAGAAAGTGATTCATTTTTCCCCATTCCCCGATGGTAAATAAAGATGCACGAACACCACTCTTTCGCCTAAACATGTGTGAGAAATAAAAAAATATGGATTGAAACCATTTATTTAACGTGATCGAGAGCACATCCAAAACCACTATATCCTTAGGATTAGGTTTGGTTATAGGTCGATACTTTCCTGGTTTTTTTGGTTTCAGGATGAAGGTTCTTGACATCCTTTTGAATGAAAAGGTAGCATTCTTCAAGTTAATAACTATTTCTGCTAACTCCGTTGGAGTTTCTTTGTATATTTGTTGTTTCCTAGGGTCAATGAACTCCTCATATTCTTTGTCATTTACTAAATTATAGATTTATTCAGTAATTCTCTCCATGATTTCCACATTCAGAATACTACTAAAAGAATGAAAACCATAATCAAAAGTGGGAGTGATACGTTGGGAGGAAATTGTGGGGATAATAGAAAAAATATTCATTGTTACATATTGGAGGTGTGTAGGTCTCCTTCATGGGTTTTTAGCCAAAAAAGACTCCTAAAAGTATACCATAAAGGCATGTTGTATGGTGATTGAACATATCACTATGACTAGGGTTATTATGACAGATGGATGGGTTAAAGACAGGTGGTGGCTCAGATTTCAAACAGAAACGTTCTATGACCAAGGTGAGACTATACAACTCATTGGAAGGAAGAAGGGTGGGTGGACGACGGGGAATAGAGAGTGGAAAGGTGAACGGACTCTTCCTTTATTTATTACCTCACCCTCCCTCCCTTCTAAATGCTACGAGACCTAAAACTCAAACTCCTCAATTTTGAATGCTAGGAAAGGGGGACTGCCTCTTACTTAAGATAGTTGTTGGTCAGTGAATGTGTAGGGATTGGAATGACTCTTGTGACTTTTGTCCAACCTTTGGCATTATATCTCTCTTTCTTTGGCTGGTCAGGAATCTGATTAGGGACTCGGTTGGATTTGGAAGAGGTTGTAAAGGTTATGGCCACCTCATGTTTATTCTGATTCCATGACCTTTTATTGCGAGCCTCACCTCTCCCTCTTTTCCCATAAGGAATTGGGACAATGACTGATTGGATTTGGGGTGGGAGGGAGATGGTGATACCATTTCCTTCCTCTTTAACCTAGATCTCTCTCACCTTCCCCCTTTTATTTCGATCATTTATTTTCCTTTCTCCTCACTGTTCTGGGTCTGAACACTTTCTTTGCTTTGTTTGTTCGGGTCACCCTCTATGAGTCAGTCTCAGTCTGGATGGAACCTATATTTTATCAATATGGCCGATGTGGGTATAGTGAGTGGGACTCGAACCTGCAACCATTAGGTGCCCGATGCTCCACCAATGACCCTTCGACCCCACAATATCAAGCTGCAATCAACAGTAGCAACACAACAATCGATCAACATTTCTCTAGTGTGGGTGGGAGAGAGATAGATCGATATTTGGCTACCTTCACCACCGCCCAGCCACACTTAATTAATAGTTCCTAGATCGCTAGCGAACATAGATAGAAGGAAGAACTCATCTCTCTTTTATTTAAGGAAGGGGGCCTTGAAGGGAAGTTTTTGCCTCTTTTGAAATTCATTAGAGAGAATGTTTTGTGCTTTAGAAACGACTCATATCAGTCATTCTTCACCAACACAGTTGGGTTTCTTTAGTTTCTTGTTCGATTTGGTGGAGAATATGAGAGGGACTTATTCGGCATAGCTAGATTCGGTACCAAAGTAACTCCCTCTGCCTACCTGTAGATAGATAGATACAACCTACCTCTGTGAACATTTGAGAAACTTTCTCTAGATCATCATAGATAGGAGACTGGGAAAGATGGGATACTGAAGTGGAAAATAGAATATATAAATGTGACTGAGATCCAATATGTATGTGGTTGGTTCCTGTTGTTTCGATAATAGATCAATCTAGTTGGGTTTAATTAGAAGATTGAAATAGGGTTCTCATTCATAGAGAAATATAAGGGTTCAAGTTGTTGATTTAACTAAGTATAGGTGATGTGGGATAGTATCTTCTTCAGGTTCCTTCCAGATGTGTCTCCAATAGAGAGATTGGAAAGAATGGAAGTTGAAACTATATGAGGAGGGTCCTTTGCTTCTGGTCGGGTAAGATACTATGGGGAAAAAGATGTGGTATTTACTTTTTCGTTGTTGGTGTTGTCTCAAGAGATGTAAGATCTGGTCCTAGTACTTATACCAAAAAAGGGTTTAAAATCCCCTTGTCATTGGGGTTGGGTTTTGAGTAAGTTTTGAACATGATGTAAACCCAAATCTTTCATCTAGGTATTGAAAGGGTTAGAAGGAACAAATAGATAGGTTTTTGAGAGCTTACGCATGGGGTTGTGAGATAAATTCTAATAGAGTTGTTTAGTGATGTTCCTTTCCAAGCGATTTCTTAGTGATTGTTTATAGGTGTGGTTAGTGATCTTAGTTGGATAGCTTATCAGTTAGATAACTGAGATAAATTCTAGAGCCAGGAGCGTAAAATATAGTAGAGAGGTAGGAGCTTATGTAGCATAGGTAGAAATTGAAGACATAGAAAGATGTATAGAGGGTTGGGTAGCATAGATAGATAGAAAAATATAATGACAAGACGAGAAAATAATTTACTTTCTAGTAGTTGTAGCAGAAGACCTGGGAGTGGGTATATACAAATAGGGAGTAAAGATACAAATCGAGATTGCTCATATTCTTCATACTAATAGAGCTAACACTAATATTGTATATAAATAAATATTTATTAGAGAGTAGAAGTTCGATCTAAGTCTAGTAGAATATATTCTAAGTAAAGTAGAAGTAGAAATCATATCCCCCCATTGTTTCCGTCCCTCTCAAATCATAGCCAACGATTATTGTTTTTATTAATTATTTTAATATACCATTTACAGATTTTGGACCTAAGCCATATTAATCAATATGGGATCCTCACCCAAGAATATCATCTCACCAACCTAATCACATTTATACAATTACATTATAACTTGTGGGGACTAAAACTGGGGATGTTACAACATGCCTATTTTATTTTTACAATAGAGATACATATGCATTATCTTTCAATTTTCAATAACATTCGAATGAGAATGATGTTGTGTGGTGTTATTTATTATCAAAATAGGAGATTCATAGTAGAAATAACATAATATAGCACGATTTAAAGCATAAATGATATATTATGATATAAATATGCAATTGTAGAAGAAGGAGAATACCACAAATAACAATACCTTTATTGATGAAATCAATGTTCACTTTCCTCTTTTAGGGGGAAATTTCAATATGAGTATACCTCCAATCACAAGATGCTTCATAAGACATCCCATTACCTTACTGTAAGGTACCAAATCTATTATAATAACTGAAAACAGAAATAGAATAACAACAGAACAACACAATAGATGAAACCACAATACGAAAATAATACCTTTATTGATAGGAAACAATGTTCACTTTCCTCTTCGAGGGGGAAACCTCCAGCAGAGCAATGCTCTATTACAATAATACTCAAGAAACAAATTCTCATGACTCCTACTCTTATTTATACTAATTCTATCTTCTAAATATCATTTTAGAGGAAGATCCTTCTATAAGCAGAAGCTTCTATTAGGTCTTCTTACATTGACTTATTTTGATTTATTAAATAGGCCTTATTAACTAAAGTCAAACTTTATTGCATGGGAATATATTATTCTATATATGTGAGGGGTTAGGGAGGTTAGGTCCCTAACATACCCTCCCCCTTGAAAAAGAGCCTTGCCCTCAAGGCTTGAGATGAGAAAATTGTTACAGAATCGTAGTTGGCTCCCAAGTGGCATCTTTTGGAGTTTTACCTTTCCACTGCACTAACACTTCCTTGATGGTGTGCTGACGGAGGCGATCCTCATGTTGGTCTAAGATTTCTTGTGGCTGCAACCAAATGGAACCTTCTTCATCCAACTCATGGAGACTGGATTGATTTTGACACTTAGTACCAATCACCTTCTTTAAGCATGAGACATGAAAAAAATGATGGATCTTATAATGACTAGGCAATGCTACCTAGTAAGCCACCTACCCCACTCGCTTGAGAATTGTATAAGGACCATAAATTTGAGATAAATTTTCTAACAATGGTCCGTTTTGAATGAATTTTTCTTATAAGGTTGTAGACAAAGAAACACCTGGTCCCCTTCAACAAATTATCATTTGGAATGATCTTGATCTGCTTGTTGCTTCATGCGATTTTGATCCATGGCCAAATTTGTTTTTAGGGTGATGAGAATGGCCTCACGAACTGCGAGCTTGTTGTCAACCTCCTAAACCTTCGATACACCTAGCATGTAGGAGATAAATGAAGGGGGATTTTGTCCATATATTGCTTCAAAAGGAGTCATGCGAGTAGCAGTATGGTAAGATGTGTTGTACCACCATTCAATGAGGGGTAACCACTGAGTCCACTAAATCTGGCATTCATATGAAAAACACCTCAAATAGGTTTCTAGACACTTGTTGAAAACTTCAGTCTGGCCATCATTCTGGAGATGATAGGCGGTGTTGATATGCAATTGGGTGCTCTGGAGATGAAACAATTCTTACCAAAAATTTCTTGTAAAAATGGGATCTCGGTCAGAGACAATAGAATGAGGCATGCCATGAAGCTTGAAGATATTATCCATGAAAATTTGATCCACCATGGATGTTGTGAAAGGGTTTTGGAGAAAAAATAAATGAGAATATTTGGAAAGACGATCAACTACCACAATGATGACTGATTTATTTCCTAATTTAGGTAAGCCAACAATGAAGTCCATAGAAATATCCTGCCAAATAGCCAACAAAATCGAGAGTGGTTGTAGTGTTCTCTAGGTCTTGGCTATTTTTCCCTTATTCCATTGAAATACATAGAATTTATCCATAAAGGTACAAATATTTTGTTTCATACCATCTTAGAAAAAATAATGTTTGACCTTTCATACGTTTTCGTGAACCCAAAATTGCCAGTTTTGGGGGAAACATGAAACTCTGAAAGAACTGTATATTTAAGTTACGACTGATTGTTGAGATATAGATGAAATTTATAGTGAAGATCGTTATTGTGCCAAGAGTACTCGAGAGAAATTGGATAATTGGCTTGCAATTGTTGGATAAGGCCATAAATTTTAGGGTCTTGTAGTTGTTCCTGGTGAGCAGCTTGGAGCTAATCAGGTACAATGAAGGAGAGAGAAAAAAGGGATCCTTCGTCTTCTTAATTCCAGGAAAGAGAATCAACAACCACATTTTATTTTCCCTTCTTGTAAATTATCTCATAATCATATCCAAAGAGCTTGGTGACCCATTTTTGTTTCTCTAGCGAGGAAACTCGTTGTTCCATAAAATGCTTGAGGCTCTAATGATCTATTTTAATTTGGAATCATTGGCCCAGGCGATAAGGATTCCAGACATCCACATCATGTAGAATAACCAACATTTCCTTTTCACATATTAATTGTCCCAAATGGTGCTCCGAAATTTGTTTGTTGGTGAAGGCCACTGGTCGTCCTTCTTGCATGAGAATTGTGCCAATTCCTTTCCCAGATGCATCACATTCCAAGAAAAAATTATTTTTTGAAGTCGAGAAGGGCCAGGACATGAGTTGTGCACATAGCCTCTTTCAAAGCATGGAAGACTTGATCAGCTAGAGGAGTCCAATTGAAAGAATTGTTTTTAAGGAGAGCAATTTTTCCATAATTCTTAAAACATTTGCGATAATATCTTGTTAAACCTAGAAAATCACAAAATCTCTTGAGATTTTTGGGACGAGGCCAATCCTGCATATTTTCAATTTTCTTAGGATCCACCCTTACACTATCCTTGCCAACAATATGACCCAAACACTCCACTTCTGAGGCTCCAAAGGCACATTTAGATTGTTTGAGATAAAGTTGGTGCTGAGAAAGGAGATGGAGAACTTGATCCACATGGGAAATATGGGTTTTCCATGTCTTACTATAGATGAGAATATCATCAAAGAAAACTAAGAAAAAATGATGGAGAAAAGGATGGAAGACATAGTTCATGAGACTTTGGAAAGTAGATGGGGCATTAAACAGGCCAAATGGCATGACCAAGAACTCATAGTGGCCCTCATGAGTTTGAAAGGCCATCTTGGGAATTTCACCCTCTTTCATATGTATCTGGTGGTTCCCATAATGGAGATCAAGTTTAGTAAAGTATTGAGTACCACTCAATTCATCCAATAGATCATCAATGATAGGAATGAGAAACTTTTCTTTGATGGTGAATTTGTTGAGAGAACAAAATTTGAGACAAATGTGTAAGTTTTAAACCTGTGAAGTAAAGCAATGCATATATATTCTTAAGTAAAACAAAAATTAATCAATGGCTCATTCACATAATACACAAAGATTTATACCGGAAGCCCTCAAATGGGGAAAACCTTTCTTATATTCATTATATCGAATTTCACCATTCACCATACAATATATACAATGTTTTTAGGTATTTCGTAGATACCAAAACCCTAATCCCTTAATCCAGGATTAATTTAAAAAATCGCTAAAAATAGCAAAATCCGCTAAAAATAGCAAAAAACGCCCAAAACCAAATTTTAGGGCGTTGCCCTGAACGTTTGCATGTAACCAGGGGGGCCATACCTGGCCCCCCATTGGAGCCCCCCTAGAAAGTTCTCGTTTCACATGACACAAATAAAACTACTAGAGGGATCGTCAGACACAGTTGTCAAATCTGACACACCCACACACACACACACACACACATGCAAAGAATATAACACATACCCAACATTCTCCCACTTGTTGTTTTCTTTGTATCCAGGGGTCCAGGTGATTATATAGTTAACAATCCATGGAAGCAATGCCCATATTTACTCTACACTAGGAGAGATTTTCTGTGCTCACAGACTTTGTCAATGAATCTGCAACATTCTTCAAAGTTTCAACCTTTTCCAGCAACACCTTCTTTTCCTCAACCATGTCTCTCACAAAGTGATACTGAACATCAATATGCTTTGTCTTCGAATGATAAGATGAGTTATTTTCTAGGAAGATTGCACTCTAACTGTCACAATCTAATCTCATTGCTTGTTGTACCAACCCAATACTTGAACACAATATCTGTAACCATACTGCTTCCTTGCCTACATGAGTGGCTTCCATGTATTCAACTTCTATAGTTGAGAGTGCCACTACAACCTGCCTTTTTCTCATCCAACTGATTTCTCCTCCAAATAGGTTAAACACATACCCACTTGTAGATCTTTCGTGATCCAGATCTTCAGCTGAGTCTGCATCGACAAAGCCATGTATGTCTACCACTCTATCCAATCCTGGTCTTCCTTGGTACCACAATCCATAATTGGTAGTGCCATGCAAATACCTGAAGACCCTCTTTACTATTGTCCAATGCTCCTTCCCTGGTTTTGACATATACCTGCTCAAAACTCCCACTACATGTGCAATTTCCGGTCTAGTACAGACCATTGCATACATCAAACTTCCAACTACACTGGCATACAAAACATGGGACATGTCTTGTTCTTCTTCCTATGT